>JASZXT010000013.1:0-100993 GCA_035521555.1 Lecanoromycetidae sp. Uapishka_2
GTGGAGGAGGAGAAAGCGCGTGGATGTGGGGGTGAGGAAACAGGATATGTGCGTTGAGGCGAATTGGTCTATGCGTTTGAGATACCTGTAGTTGTCAGCCTATGCCGTTCGGTATCACTCCTGGTAAGAAGATATGGTATATCGGATTGGCGCACATTTGATTATTCGTCCATTGCATCTCGTCCACGAAATCTATACTGCTGTGCACGATGAATGGGTTCATGTGCCGTGCCTCTTGACTGAAGCGTGCGACGCCATCTCCGCCTTGCTTTGAGGTGCCGAATTCGTGCTCGAAGAGTGGCTGGTCGTGTGTGCCTACTATGCAGAAATAGTAGGACATTGTAGATGGGTATCGAGCTCTTGACGACCGGTGTGACTCATCCGACGTCTTTGTGCTCTCTTCTAGTCATTTCCAGAGACCATGGGCGCCAGGTAATACCCTGGGGAAGGCTAGATCAAGGTTGCAGCAGGGAAAGTGAGGCTCATGAGGCTTGTGAGGCTCTTCGGCTACTCCCGAGGCTGTTTTTCTTCAACGCCTCCATTTACTGTCAAAAAATGCGGGCGCTGTCTGCATTTCACCGGCTACTTATTACCACTATCAAGGAGACGTTGAAGGTTTGATCATTAGTGCGGCGGCTGATGATGGAATTGATACAAGTCGTTGCTGTCATCTGATTATAAATATCGTTGTGGAAGCCTGACGTTGGTCATCTGGTCCCTCTTGATCAATTGAGATATCATTCTCAAGTGGGTGCGGAAATGAAGTCGTAGAATCTAATGCGTATGAGCCATGTTCTATGAGGCTATGTGTGTCATTTTCCAATTCTTCATTTTAAGAAATGTTTTTTGGGTATGAAACATGTTATTGCCACATCCTTTCATGAGGTGCAAAGTTCGACGAGTCATATTCAGCACGAGGCTGTGAATATGATGAGGCGGTATGTGGACTCGTGCTCGAGTCATACTGCCTGCCTTGAAAGAAGTATATCTATGGGATTCCATCTGTAAAATGGTTCCTGCATATCTAGTGCTATCGACTCTTTGTCTCCAAGCCTCTCACTTTTGTCGTGACTCGAAACCTGAGTAATAGCGATTTCAATTCTCTCTTGTTGTTGCAACGATCTCGCATCTGCCTTGAATCCCAGCGGCAAGATGCCTAGCCTAAGGAAGCGCCACTCGTGGCCTCCCCCACGCAAACCCAGAGCCTTTTACTTCAACGAGAGCGTCGACCAAGACCCTTTTGCATACTTCATATCACCAGCAGAAGACCGAGATGTCTTTTCCAATAGCCACCTCGCAGCTGGCATCAATCCAAAGCGAAACTCGCGCTCCCTCTCACCGACCCACCGCAGCGCCTTTACAATCCTAAACGCTACTACCGCTGCATCATCCCCGACTGCGAGGTTGAAGAAATGGATCGAGCGGATGGAGCTTAGATGTTTCCATCGCAGCCCAGCTATGTCAAAGGTGCTGAGGCCGTCGCCTGAGCCGCCGAAAGCTCCAATAATTGTGCAAACATCTTCGCCGCCTTTAAGAGGGCGTAGGGACATCCGTGTGGGTTCGAGACAACGCGTGGGCAATCATGGGAGGATCAAGCCTAGGAGGCCTAGGGTGTGGAGGGAGCCAAGTAAGGAAATTTGGTCGGTGTCGGAAGAGGGTGAAGAAGAGATTGGACTCGGAATTATGATTGAGGAGAGGATGAGCATTAGAGGATCGGCGGGTCACGATAGAGAAGATTTGATAAGTGATACACAAAAAGCATAGAATGGTATTGAAGACACCACAACGAGAAGGCTCTAGAGAAACAACACGTGTTGATGAACGACTGGTGACATTCAGTGACTCTTTGGGTGCCGTAAACCTCATACTCACGTAGCGCTGCGATGTATCTTGTGCTCACATACATAGTAGCTTGTTTTCATTCGATAACGGCACTCTAAATTGACATCCAGCCTAATAATTAGGGGCGAAGAGGCGGCGGCAGGTACCGAGAATTGATTTGCGAGAGAGCATGGAAGGACGATGAATGGTAGCATTTGCGTCATACAATATTCTGTACATTCCGATAGTCTCTGTGTCCAGTAACAGACCCCAACACCTGTAGAGCGTGCTTTCCTTTCGCCATGCAATGCTTCCGCCAAACGCCGATGTAAATGCTTGTTGACGGCCTTCCAGCTCTGTGCCGGGCAAGGCAGCCGACCTTGCTCCCTTTCAAAATCCAGGTGGATTGATCCTCTGACTGACCCTTGTCCATTTTGGTAATTCTATATTTTCCCCGCAGTCAGTACAATGGTGTCCCACGCTTCTCGACCACGAAGCATCTAAGTCATAGGCAATTGAGCCACTCACTATGTATTCCCTTCCTGTATCTCTTCTCCTTCCTGTCGAACATGGTGTATTTATCTTTCGGCCGCATCTCCTGCTCCGTCGGCATCTCCTCCTTCCATCGCGCCAGGTTCTTCGTATCCTGCAAACCCTGTCTTTTGAGTGCGTTGTCAACCGTAGCTATGACATTGTCCACGAGCCGTAATCGCTTGCGCTGGCGTCGCTTTTGAGGTATTGAGAGGCGCCAGGGTATTTTCCTGGTAGGGACAAGAGAATGTTAATGGTAGGACAGGCGGGTTTGAACTGAAGGAGGTTTACCAGAGCAGACCGCCAGAGAGGGGGGATGTGACTCTGAAGGCGCCAAACATGCTAGACGTTGACGAGAGTAGTTGGAGATCTTGTCAGGGAAGATATGCAGAGGTTAAGCTAGTCTGTCAATGATTGAGAGCTGGGGACTCTTCAACCAAAGAAAACACAGCGGAAGAAGCCGGGCCTCCCCACTAAAATAGACCTACTACATATCCTCCTACCTACATCTCGCCGGAACAACCTCTCTAACAATTTATTCTGTTATACCTACTCGTATCCTATGCACAGGACGACAAAGATCATGCATGCAGAGTATAGTCCTCCCTACAGGGTCTTTGCACGTCTTGACCCGCAATACCAGGCTGTTTTTGCTGCTGTACAACTACTTCACAGGGGGCCTCATCAGGCGCTCTACATCCTCCGTGTGGAAGAATTGTGTGCACTTCTCAAGCGTTAATCATATCTCCCTGCCTGCTGTCGCAAAAAGAGTCCATTCAAATGCTTCATCCATTCTTCCTTTGCCCGTCCACGATGTTTGTTTTTTGAATAATGCGCCAACTTCTTCTTGATCGTTACCAAGATTGTCATCAATGACTTTGAGCCTCGTTAGTCCACCTAAAATCGGGTATAGAAAGAGATAGTGCTCCGAACCTTTTACGTTTCGGCAGTATGAAAGCGCTCGCACGTATCACTCGACTTTCTGTACTAGCGATTGTTGTTGGAGTATTTAAAACAACAGTGCCACTCCCGTTCAAGATCAAAAGCACGTCGATGTGGATCTTGAAGTACCCTGGCTGCCGTATTATGATCTTTTCGAACTTTAAGATGAAGTCGAAATTGTCTTTATCGGATGCGTTCTCGCGGATCAAAGAAACATTCAAGCTCTTAGCCTGGAGAATACCAGGATCGAACTGTGCCATTGGGATCTGCCCATCTGCCGACCTGGGGGATTTTGAATCAGCACCGATCTTCTGAGATGGAATGGAAGGCACTGAATGTCTATGAGTAGTCTGGAGGGTGAAAAATCCCGAATCCACGACAGAGACATCTATAAGAAGCTCAGGAACCCTTACGCCAGACAAACTTGGCCCCAGACATATCCACCGTCGAACGAGGTGCCTCCGTCAGAAGGAGAGAGCTCGAGGCCTCGGAGTCGCGCTGTTACCGGTGGTAGCGGCTCGTTAGTCGCAAACTCTCGCGGCGGTTGCTGAATCACATGAAGAGTGGCTGCACTTGGATCCATAACGTTGGAAGCAATATTTGAACGACTACCTAAAGAAGATACAAACTTGTGGTAGCTAATTTCTCGTGGAGTTCCTTCGCAGCTCTGTGATTTCTCCTGTTGGTCAGGTCGCCGCTCCTTGCGCCGTTGAACGTCCATGGTCTAGAGTAAAGTGAAGTGCGGGACAACACAATCGCGGGCCTGCTTCGGGAGGAGTCACGTTCTACTATCAGCGCCTCTCCGACTTATGAGTATTACAGTGCATTATTGAAAGGGCCTCTAGAGATATCTTTAGAACATAAAGAGACGCGATGACCGGAAGTTGTTGAAGACTAAATACACAATGGCCATACCGCCTTATAGAGCGACGAACTCCTCCAATGGCACAGTATGTTCATGCCACACAATCTACTGTTTACATGAGCTAGTAGCAGGACAATTTGTTAATTCGATTCCAGCGAATGGGCATCAATCTCGCCGGCAGACCCTACAGTCATCATCTTGAGCTGACTTTGGACCCCGCGAGATACAACATTTATCATCGTGGCTTTCACACGATCCATCAAACATCAAACTTGCTCTTTGTGAGCCCACAATGACTCTATAAACGCCTTGCGTGTCGGCTATTGCGCAAGTAGCCCATTGCGGTCTAGACCACCCAAGCCACAGCCTTCGATGAGTCGAACTCAAAATCCTGTCAACGAAGCAATCAAGACTCCCAAAAGTTTTTCGGGATCCCAATCGGGAATAACATTCTTTCCCAAGACACCCATTCGGACCTATTAGTTGTTCCCATACCCATTTTGACTATCCCGTACCAAACTTTGGCCCGAACTGATCCGCGAGGCTGCTTATGTGGCGGTCGCTTTACCTTTCCAAGGTCAAATGGCTGCCAGCCATCTGCTAAGAATAATCATGCGGTCGTCCTGTTGTAGTCACGTTCACGACAAGCCCACGCTTTAGGCCCGGCAGTGGTCAACATGGGATGCTATGCTCATGTTTGGTACCGCACGCGAGTGCTACCTAATGGCTTCGGTGAGGTCATGGAGCATCTCGATCGCAACTGCTTTTATGACAGCTGTGCCATCTAGGATATTTCGCAAAGTGTGAACATCGGAGATATCTGACTTGGCCGAGATATGAAGAAGCGTCTTGATGAGCTTGAGTGGGGGAGCAAAGAGCACTCCGTTTCATCATCTGCTCGGCCTCGTCAACAATGTACAGGGGCACCATGTTTCTCCCATTGGACTGGTCTTATTCTTGAGCTACGAGATTTTCGCTTCTCACAACATGCTGTGGCATTCTACTGCTGATGCAAGGTTTCCAGAATGAAGGGCCTCGAGGCTTTTCCGAATCCACCCCCATGCCTTAAAACCAATCATACTCAGGAGACTCAAAATTTTGCACAATGGCGGCCCCTCACCCATTGAGGCTTGCTCACTTGCTCTACGTCTCATGTAAAGTACAGAGGACGTTAATTTACATGAAGTGGGGCACTCAGCCAGATCTCCTTGAGAAGAATGCTCAACAAAAAGATTAGCTTGCAAATTCTGAAACGATTCTTCCCCCGAATAGCAAGTACTGGCGAAATCACGGCGCTCAGAAGTTAATTGAAGCGATGTTCCCTGAGGCAAGTAGCCGAATAAGATTCAGTGTTGGTAGGTGAATAGTATATATCTCATTGCGAGCGTTCCCATTGCCTACAGGATCATCACATCTCAAGGCCGAAGCTCACAATGATTAATTTGCAATTCTCTTCTTTGTATAGCAAGCCTTGTTGGAAGCATTTCCACTCCTCTACTCTTCTAAATGGCTCATGCCATTTGTTGACGAGTTCCGCATATTCTCGCCATTCACTAAATAAGACTGCGTTATGTAGCAAACCTTCGTCTATCATATCTGATTGTCCACCGTATTTCCTTACCGCATCATAGGGGCTCTGAAGAAGGTTAGATGGTGTGAACTTGGTGTAAGCGTCGTGAAGGAGACTAGGGGGTTAGTCGCTGGAGACATGAGATGCGCTGCGCGGTGGTCCAGGAAAGGGGTGATCACCGTGGTGTTTGCGTTGGGTTTGAGAAAGGGGTGATCGTCATGGATTTGGTGGGGGGCTTGGAATAAGCATAAATCTCATACCGCAAGGTACCATCCACAATGTTCAGGTTGACAAATGATCAGGGCTGACATGCGTTAAACTACGAGTCCATATCACAGATGAAAAGGGTGATCCGTTCGATAGTGATTATCTGAATAGCTATGTACATCGTTAAAACGCAGAACCCTCCAGGCAGAGCCCCTTTGTCAGCTCACCTCGTAAGCTTGCTCGATGGCATTCCGAATCCACCAAGCGTCCCATCCCCTTTCAAATACCACTCTCGTAGACCTATTCCCAGACTTCAAGCCCGTACTCTCACCAGTTCTAGGCGCATCAGACCAATCTGCATCATGTGGTCTTGGCGTCTCGTGGGCTGCCTCTTCTCCCCGGAACGACCGCATTATGCGAGCATTGACTTTGTCTTGGACTTGAATGGTATCATGCTCAACTTTGGCCCAATTCTGGAGCGCTATTGACCTCGGACTTGGCTGGAGCAGTCGAGATTCTCGGCGCCACTCCTGCCACATTTTCTCGTCGGCACCTTCCTGGAAGCATCTGGGGATCCAGCCTTGGCCTATCTTGACTGTTAGGAGGGCTTGCCATGCGCCACACCAGTCGACCTGCACGTCGGCGAGAGCTTGTACCCAGGGATAGCAGCCGGTCAGGTCCAGCCATTTCAGGCAGTATGTGGATTTCCCAAGGCGGCGGAGAAGGGAAGCGGCCTCGCTCCAATCGTTGTCGTAGGCGCTGTAAAGATTGCTGGCACCATAGTTTACACTACCTTGCGGAGTCTCTCTGTAAGCGGTGGTTGAGTTTGGGGAAAGGCTTGGAGTAGGCCAGTACGCTAGAGCCAGATGAGTGAGCGTCGTGAGATGTGGAGCCAAGTCCAGCAGCCCTTTCCATATCGCCAAGCCGTTTGGTTGGGATAGTGAAAGATGCGTTAGAGTGTGAAAACGCGGTAAACTTGAAGGTGTTCCAGAGAAATCGGTGGCATCCCAGTCATCTCTCAACATCTCTGTTTCTGCTTCACCAGACGCCTGGGCCCGCCTGGCCCTGAAAAACTCTTTGAGCTCTGAAAGCTTCAGGTATTGACCAATGGACGTGCTAAGGTCGAGATGAGTCAGGCCTTCAGCTCCAGTAGCATCTTCAAGCTCGGTCTCGTCCAGGAAGAGCAGTCCAAGGCCTGACTTGTCAAGACTATGAGGGTTGTAGCGCGAGATATAATTAAGGAGCACCGCCTTATATCGAACTGGGAGCGTGGCTAGGTAGAACTGATCATACACCACATGCCATTTCCAGTCTTCTGCGAGTCCCCTTAGGGCGGTCGCCATAAGTGAACCATCATCTGGTGTGAAAGAACCTGGAAGCGACTCAAATCCCACGCGTTTCCCCTCTTCATGAAGATTTCCTATCTTCACTTGACGGCCTGCTCCAGGCTCCCTTCGCCTCAGCCAGCTGGGTGGTACAGGGCCAGCTATGCCTCTTGTCCTTCCCGTGACTCTTAGCCCTGGTCTTGGACGAGGCGGAGGAGCATCCTCAAGCTGAAGTATGGTTCTTATCGAGGGAGGTAGAGAAGGATTCGCGTTCGCATTGAGGACGTTGGAAAAGGCCGCGCCGGCAGATGAAGTGCCATGGCTGATACGTAGATGCTGTAATCTGTCGTTCACCGAGTTACCTGTTGACGAGTACACTGAGCCGAGTGAGTGCGCGTCTTTTGGTTTTCCCGACGAGGAGAGCGCTGGATGGGCTGGACTCTTTGGTTTAGTGTCATATGTTGGCGCTCTTTTCTTTGGCATGAGACCTTGGGAAGATTCGAAATCGAGGACTTTTGCGATATGATATTGCAAGGTCTCTGCTGTCGTTCAGTAGAGACGAGATATCGTCTTGACACGGAGCGTCAGCGGAGCGTCAGAGCACCGGCGGTTGGTGGCGGAGGAAACAGTCATAAAATAAGGTGGGGCTAAAGCAATCGCCGGGTGGGCAGGGTGAATTTTGCCTTGAACAAAATCCGTGGAGATGCTTCCAATTGAGAATGTTGAAAGCGCCATTCCGAGGTGGTGATACTGAGCCAGGATTGCAAGATATGAACAGCGTCTATGTGATACTTCCTTACGGAAGATATGCACGTAAGCACGAAAAGTAAAGCGGACATATCATTTGACGTACAAGAAATATAGAATCTTGTTAATAGGAATTTATGATCTATAGTCTATCGTTAAGATTCTAGAACAAGTAGCAGTCTATTTCACTTGTGCAAGCACTTTCATCTCACAGACATCTTCCCGCCTTGAGTTCAACAGTCTCGCAATGCTCCTCGTAGCCTTCCAACGCCCTAGCTAAGTCTTCAATCATACTCCGTACAAGCCGTACATCCGTCCAATCCTCAGCAGTGCATAAAATCTCATCATCCATACCAGTGCAGAAAACCCTGATGCCAGGTGCGTGTGATGGTTGGATAGAGATGATGATGGTCATGTTGGCTGTGGCGGCAGATCCTGTCTGAGCCTAAGTAAACATTTTTGTCCCCGTTGCGTAATTACATAATCATGAACCCCTTCAAGGTATCAAGCCTCTACACCTTGAGGGACTTGATGTTAGGAATAGTGTTTTCGGGCTCAAAGCTAAAGCCGGCAGATGAGGCACTATCGAGGTCCCCACCCATGAGTTCTGTCACAGCGTGTGTTATATCGTTGGCCGGAGCATTGCTCTGGGTTGTTGAAGTGCCGGTAGAGGGAGCATCACTCGTCGTAGCTCCGCCGCTGGGGGAGGCAGTGTTGCTGCTTGTGTCGGTGGATCCGAGCTGACGTTTTACCATGCTGAAAAGTTGCTTGATGGAATTGCCAGGCTCAAAGGCGGCCTCTAGGCCTTCGAGAATGCTGTCGTGGGCAGAGCTCAAGTCTGACCCGGCAATGTCGGAAATTGTGCTGTCGCGGCGAAGATGGGGATGCTCAGGGTTGGCTTCCAGAGTAGCCGGCTTCAAGGAGAGAGGGAAAGCGTGGGTAGATGATAGGATGGAGACGAAAGTGGTAAGCGTGAGAGCTGAGGTGAGTTTCATGATGAAGGTCAATTGGAGGGTGAAGGATGGTAACGAGGTAGTGTGGATTGATTTGAATAGTGGAGGAGTGTAATAGCGTTGGCTTTGCTGAAAGCGAGACGTGGTGGAAGACTTGCAAATAGATGGGCTTATGAATTGGCCAACAGAGTTTTGTATACCTGGATAAGCTTCTGAATGATCTTCTTTGCCTTGGACAATTATCTGGGGTTGATGTGGGGAATCTGCTGGGTTCTTATACTCACAAAGTATGAAGTGTGGAACTTGAATCTCACGATGACGGCGTCTCGAGACTCTCGTGAGTATGAAGCGCCCCTTAGCCATGCAAGGCGATGATTGACAACAGGGAGTTTACGGTTATGTCGATCGGGAACCGCGCTTACCCATTGAAACGTCATGCATGATGCGGTCAAACAAGCGTCGTACGATTCGAGACTCTGCCAGAAATGACCTCCTAAGATCGCTGAAGGGGCAGAATAGGATATGCCTTCATAGTGTGGGGGATCGCGGCGTGCCCACCCATTCAACATGCGTCGTGGGGCAGTCGGCCCATAGGGCCTCACCGATCGTGGGAAATGACATAAAGGCGCAGCATTGCCAGATATATCGAGGGATTAATGATAGGTGAAACGTGGTTGTTGAGGTTGGCTGGAGCGGCTGTCGCTCTCGTTGCGCGTCAACCGTCGAACATTCCGAAACGAGTGAGGTATTTTGTACCTATCATCTCTAATCACATGGCCAAAAGGTTCTGTGGGTGACGAGTATCGGTGACGATGTCTGACTCAGCCGATTATTCGCCTGGCAACAAAGTCTACCGGATGTGCGAGTTCTCGCGATGACGTTCGGGAGTATATCAGCCTCATCTGAAGGATCAACCTCTTCCTCACGTGGAGGCATCCCTGCTTGGTCCATATTCCGAGCGCGGACTGCGTCGCTCTTCACCGATTTTCTAATATAAGCTTTATTTCGTAGGAATTACGTGGTTTCGGTTCTCCAGATCGCTAGAAGTATATTGGAGTGGCTGGACTCCAGGGTCTGGAACAAAGACTCACTGAAAGAAATACTGAGCTCACGTGGAGGCCTGGGAACTCTGCGAAATTCTGCTTCGGCCTCGTGATCTTGGCATAGCTCTCGTAAGTCTCACAATGACGCTTGGATCGTCCAGATTGGTGTGGGGCCTCCCCAGAGTAGTTCGCACTCCAAGAACTCGGACAAAAGGTTGGTGATCGAGCTATGCAGAACAAGTCATACTTCGACGAACTCCATTGACAAGGTCGACCATACATACAAGTTGTTTGGCCAAGGACCTGCTCCATGAACCGCTTAGACCGCAATCTCAATAAGGTTGATTTTGCGGAGCCTACTGAAGTTGTCCACAGTCGCTTGGACCGTTGGCAGAAAACTGAATGTGCCTTAGTAGGTCTTTCCAAGCGTTAGACATGCAAAGATCTCAAAGCACAGCCTAATTTGAGCCACAAATGGATCTCTTAACCCTGGCGGTTGGGGAGGCCGCAATCGTAAGTAATGTATTGGTACGGTCACATCTGGAAGAGAAGCAACGTGACAGGTTGCAAATGTGCCAGGCCCCACCAGTGCGCGGCAAGCGACCCATACAGTTCCATCGCATGAATAACGAGATGGATATAGAGTACTATGGCAAAAGAGCTACACGATAGGTCAGTATGCAAATTGGAGCCGCAAATACTGGGTTCGAAGTGAGAAAGCATGGTGCGTTATGTAACCCAGTACCCAGACAAGTCGCACAGGACGTCTAATTAGCTTTCAGATACGCTCCAGCCACTGAGATTTCGACGAAGCGCGACTGACTGGGTAAGACCCGGTCATACCCCCACGACTTACATGAGCCATCGACATCAAGAAGTATAAGAACGGATGGATCGCCATCGATAATTCCCATGTTCTGAGTAAAAAGGTCTGGATAGGGTAGATGTCCGTTGCACAGCTCAAAAGCTGACAAGGACAACCACCACTTGTTGTGTAGAAGCGGAATGCATTCATAAAGGCTTGAAGGCTTAAGCGTTGTGTCTCTAATGCTGGCCAATGCATTATTGGAGCATGAGCGACCTTCATACGGCTTCCATAAATGGTGCCTACCAAAGGCACTGAACGGTGACTTTGAAACATAGTCGAAAGGATCTGGAGTGTTTGTTTTCCTGAGATACAGACGGGGAATTGAAGATCAAATCCCTCTTGGACGTCATGCACAATCAATCTTACCAAAGAATCAAAATCAAGAAGTATGGAAATGCATTACATGACGTCGAATCTTCGAGCAGAGAAGTCTTGATGTCTAGTAAAAACAGACGTTCAAGGCTGTGACGGGTGTAGTCTAGATTCTACCCTTGAGCATGTCATGTAGCAGACGTTCTGTATGTCTGCCACACCACATCTTCATGCCTCGGAAAGTAGAAGCATCAATTTTTGCGGCCAATACGCTATTTTTCGGTTCCCACAATGATTTGTATTTGATTAAGCTTTCATGGACGTGTATTGATAGCACGGTGGTTTGTAGTTTGGAGTCCGAAACATTGCTTTGAGTAACCACGATGGCAGGTGGGACACTTCTGTCGACGCTCAGCCAGCCAGCCTATCGCACGTTACTGTTGAGAAGCCTCGAATGTAATGATGTGGAAAATTATAGTACGCACCGGCAGTTGTCCGCGATTATGTCTTGGCAACCAAGATCCCACACGAAGCCACAGGAGCGACGGCAATCGCAAAAAGCTGAGTTTTATGGTTCTTTCTTGACACCACATTCGCGGTCTTCACCGCCTGCCCTTAGCGTTGAACGTCTTCAGCGGGTCTGACGTTCGACCAACAGGCTTCTTCACCTTGCCCTTCATACGATTTTGCATCCTTGCCCTCCTGATCCTGTTATCGGTAGTCTTCCTTAGTCCTACGAAGCCAATGTCTTCCCCAACGATACCCTTCTTGCCGTTACTCGGCATCAAGTACTCCGGCACGTGCTTTAGATGTGGTTGAATTCTCGCCGCCCTGTTCTCGCCATCATGTCGTAGATGATGCAAGTCCTCAGGGTTTTCTTCAAAATGGCGCTTTAATTTCTCACTCTTCAAGAGTTCCTGCCTGAGCTCTCGAGTCCGAGCCTCACGAATGGCAATGCGCGTTACTGCCCTCAACGCATCGCTCATACGATAGCGGAAAGGGTCCACTTGTTTCATGTCAAAGTGATACGGTTTCACTTCATTGCCCTTCTCTTGCTGCTGTTTGATGATCTTGTCCAGAACCTCCTCGTCGTGCTTGGCCGAGGAAATGGTACTTGATTTGTGCTTGTGATAGTGCTTTTCAGGCACAACGAACGAGAGAGCCATACCAGTCTTGCCAGCTCGGGCCGTCCTGCCAATGCGATGGGTATATGACTTGGAAGATATGGGAAGATCAAAGTTCAAGACACAAGCAACATTCTGGAAGTCAATTCCCCGCGAAATTCCATATTCCTTGCTCCTCCGAGGTTTTTTCTTCTGCTTCCTTGGAGGATCTGTTTTGCCTAGCCTGTTCTCAGAAGCGCCATTTTCATGTTCCACAATATCTACCAGAGACGATGACAGATGCATAGCATCCTCGATTGTATCTGTGGCATTTGGCGCTTCAGGCCGCTGCTCGCTGTCTTCGACAGCCGCCGAAGGTTCAACCGCGTGACTTTCAAGGACTTCATGCTCGTCCGAGGCTATGATGATTTCGTAAACATTCTTATTGAACTCTTCCACCACGTGTACCCGTGAGTTGACTGGTAACTCCGAGTTCAGGACGCAGCTCTTAATCCCGAATTGCTCTAGAAAGAGCTTTAAGCGGTAGCATCTATCGATATCTGCGACAAATAATATGCACTTGCCTTTGATCAATTTGAGCTTGAAGATGACATATGCCAGTAGAAACTTCTCGTCCTCTGCGCATTCAACGATATATTGGCTCACGCCTCCCTCGCTCCCAGAATCGTCTTTGATGTCTAATATGACTGGGTCTCTGCAGAAAAGACCTTTCAGTATGTTCACCTCCGTACTCAAGGTAGCGCTCATTAAGAACGTCTGCACGCCTTTCGGAGTTGATGTCGCAATGGTATGTAGATCGTCATCGTAGCCGTATGAAAGCACTAGATCCGCCTCGTCGATGACTAGATACAAGAGTTTGTCAACCGACAGTGATGAATTTTGTATATTCTCTGCAGCACGAGCCGGGGTAGCCACAACAATGTCCGGAGACTCGGCTAGCAGCGTCCGTTGTACAGCTTCCGGAACCTTCTGGGTGAGATTGACACATTTGATGTCCTTCGAACAGAACGCCGAAAATGTAGAGGTTACTCTTGAAACTTGCTGGGCTAGCTCTCGAGTGGGAACAAGGATAAGGGCAATCGTGGCTTTGGTGCGTTTGTCGCCGATTTTCCTCTGGAGTACGGATTGAAGGATTGGGAGGATGTATGCAGCAGTTTTGCCTGAGCCAGTCTTAGAGCGAGCTGTCGTACAGGTGTCAATCGTCGATTCTTTGAAGGTGGGAAGGGACCCTACCTAGTATATCTCTGCCTTCAAGGGCAAGTGGTATACTCTTGGCCTGGATCGGAGTCGGACATGAAAAATTTGCCTTTGCAATTGCTTGAAGAAGGCGGGTCTCAAGCCCTAGATCACTGAATGTCTGTGTTTGACCCTTCATGGCTGCAAGTTCATGGCTGCAAACCAACGAAGTGGTTGGTACGAGTACTGTGATACAACTTTCGTTCTGCGACATTGCGCTAGGGCCTAGTGCCCGTGAAACATGACCGTTAAAGTTTAACCGAATTCCGAAATCGTGGAACATATAAGAGTCACACACACCCCTCAATGCTCAAATTTCAATCGGTAAGATACCTGACATTGCATTCATCTCGAACGGCAAGATACCATACAATAAACCACATCATGGCATACTCTACAAATCCAATCGACCTCTACCGGGATCATATCTCAAAAGTACTTGAACCAATTACTGGGAAGCCATCCAAAGACATCTTTGAGCGATTGGCATGGACCCAATCATTTGACAAAGGAGATCTTTCGCTGCCCGTACCGGCCTTGCGTTTACAGGGCAAGAAGCCTGCTGCAGAGCAGGCAGCAGACTTCGCAGAGCAGTTTCCAGAGTCAGATCTAGTCGAGAAGCCCATTGCCAATGGCATTAACATGCAATTCTACTTCAAACCACAACGCCTCTCATCCCTAGTCATACCATCCATTCTCAAAAAGAAGGGAAAATATGGCACCAACGACAAGCTTGGTTTGCGAAATGAGTCTGATCCTACAAGCAAAAAGAAGATCATTGTCGAGTTCTCGTCCCCCAATATTGCGAAGCCATTCCATGCGGGGCACCTCCGAAGTACGATCATTGGTGGCTTTCTGGCAAATCTCTATGAAGCAGCGGGCTGGGATGTAACACGAATGAATTATCTGGGTGATTGGGGACGGCAATTCGGGTTGCTAGCGATTGCTTTTGGCAAGTACGGCAGCGAAGAAAAGTTGGAAAAGGATCCAATAGGCCATCTTTTTGACATCTATGTCGAGATCAACAAGGTCTCCAAGCCAGAAGAGGACGCAATAAAGGAGAAGAAAGAACAACTGAAACAGGCAGAGGAGCTCAAGTCAGATACTACCTCCATAGAAGAGGAGATAGCTGCCATGGAAGCCAAAAGTGTCAACGAGAAGGCTCGAAAATACTTCAAGAACATGGAGACCGGTGACAAAGATGCATTGGCTACCTGGACCCGCTTCCGTGACTTGAGCATCGAACGATATAAGAAGACTTACGCTCGTCTCAATATCCGTTTCGACGTGTATTCTGGCGAGTCTCAAGTAGAGATGTCTCGAATGGAGCATGCTGTCGATCAATTGAAGACGAGCGGTCTTTCAGAAGACTCCAAAGGTGCGGTCATCGTTGACCTAACCAAGTCCAATGACAAGAATACCAAAAAGCTCGGCAAAGCTCTTGTCAAAAAAACGGACGGTTCTACCCTGTATTTGACCCGCGACATTGGTGAGGCAGTCAAACGTTACGAATTGTATCATTTCGACAAGATGCTTTACGTGATATCTTCCCAGCAAGACGTGCATGTGGCACAGCTGTTCAAGATCTTAGAATTGATGGGGAACAACGAGGTTGCCGAGAAATGTCAGCATGTCAACTTTGGCATGGTGCTAGGGATGAGCACTCGCAGGGGTACAGTCAAATTTCTGGACGATATCCTTCGTGACGTGGGAGAGAAGATGCACGAAGTCATGCGAAAGAACGATAAGAAGTATGCGCAAGTCGACGACCCGCACAAAACAGCGGATATACTTGGTATCACTGCAGTCATGGTCCAAGATATGAGGGGCAAACGGTGTGTTCATTCCTGACTAACATGAGAAAGGCGATGTGCTGATATCTTTCCAAGTATCAACAACTATGAGTTCTCTCTGGAGCAAATGACGTCTTTTGAGGGTGACACCGGGCCTTATCTGCAATATGCCCATGCTCGTCTATGCTCCATTACAAGAAAGGCTGAGCTCACGCCACAGGACCTGGAGTCTGCTGACCTATCTCTATTGACCGAGTCTTGTGCGATCAACCTTGTCCGTGCGTTGGCCTCTTGGCCTGACGTTATGCAAAATACGCTGAAGACCCTGGAGCCTACGACTGTGTTGACTTACCTTTTCAAGATGACACACTTGCTCAGCTCAAGCTATGAAGAGCTTCAGGTCGTCGGCAGCGAGCCGGAAGTCAAGAAGGCACGTATGGCTTTATACGAAGCGGCGAAGCAGGTGCTCAGTAACGGGATGAAATTACTCGGTTTGAATCCTGTCGAGCGGTAAGGCACCTCACGATCTCGGAATACAATAAGCAAGTTGCTGACAGTGCCTAGAATGTGATGAGGTATACATCGCCAATATTCATACTACCTAAGCCGGTCTAGAATCTAGACTTTGTTCGTCGCTCCTTACTGCAAAGTCAAGAAGACACGTATAGTTTTGTATAAATGCTGCAAGGAAGGTGCTCAATCCTAGTATGAAGCTGCTCGATTTGAATTGTCTTAAGAGGTAAGGCGCCTCACGAGCTCGAAATCAATCTAGGCACCATGCTGACAGTACCCAGAATGTGATCCAATGTGACCCGATGTGAGAGACTTTTGATGATCTGGTTCTGCGAAGAGACATAACAGTGCAATATTTGATGAAGCCGCCCCATTGTGTCGCCTTTCCACCCAATTAGAACAAAGCTTCACCATTAATTACTAACGAGCACTGCTACCGATAGGTCTCCTAGGACTGAGTACGGTAGTGCTACAGATTATATTTCTCGAGTCCTGAACGCTTAATGTTTGTAGATCAAAGTCGATGAGAAATGTAAAGCTCTGATATTTGAGTATTGATTGTTACTCTACACCATGACGATCACCCTTCGCTGCACACCTTAATAGGGCAGAGGTAGCTTGCGTCAATTCGTCAATCCTACCCAGATGTCTCGCTTTTCGCTCTTGCCTAGTCTATCACCAAACAAGACCAATGCATACTTCCCGGGCCCTACACTCGTTTGCGGCAATATGAGCGAATGGTTTGCACAGTTGCTCTCCTGATGAGGTCTAGCGAAAGATCACGATGCAATAGCTTGCCCTTGGTTCATCCTGGCTGGTCAGTTGAGAAGCAGCCGCTAATGACGAATGTTTGTTGGCTTGGGCAGCTATGGCAGGTTAGGCAGGGCAACCAATAATGCTGCCCGATCTGAAGCGAAGAGCCAGCGTCCCACCACGAATAGACGAATGATGAAAGGTACAACACCCTCGAGGTACTTACCACACCAGCTGCATACCGCTGCATACCGACACATATGGGGTTGTGTGGGGACATGGGCTTCTCTTATCCTTGACATTGCAAGGAGAATTGAGTGGATACGATGCAGGATTCCAGCTTCCAGGCTGCCTAGATGAACCTGCTGCTATCTGCCAACGCAGGCATCCGTATTCCCAATGCAAGTTCCCCTCCGCCCAATAGCGATCGCCACACTGAGGAATTGTGAAAGCCTGTGACTCAATGGGATCCGCTCCTCAGTTGAGAATTTTTTCTGTGCGTGGGATTACGGTCACGATCTTGGCTAGTATTGAGTTTACAGTGATATCTGCCTAGTTTACTGTCTTGAATGCAGAACTGTTTGCTTCAAAAATATTCTTCGTCATATGTAAAACGTCCTGCTCTCAGTAGCAATCCTTCGAATCCTTCGGTGTCCGTCATCAACCAGCTTCAGCTCTGTGGGCGCGCGAAGTGGGGCAGCCTTATCGATTAAATTATCGATTCCCCGGTCCGCACCCTCTATTTTTTTCGGCGACTAAGAAACCCGCTGGGTGCGCCCTGTTTATGATAGAAGAGATTCAGGCAAACCTCTGCCAGCAGCCTCGCCTGCGCTGGCCATTGACGGCGAGGCCGCCTCGAGACCATGGACAAAAGCTGTGTGGCTCAGGCTGCCTATATTGAGGATTATGATGAAGATGATGAGACCACACTCCCAGGCACCAAGCAAGCAGCAAGCGCAATCGAAAGATCAAAGTCCGATCTCATCGTCACCAAAGCCATTCGCGATGAATTCAGCGACTCAGGATACTCGAGTCATACGGCTGCGACATTGGGTAGTGCGGAGTCGTCTCTCGAGTCAAAAACTGGGTCAAATTTACCGAAAGCCAGCAACAACGCAGCTGCGAGCAAGAGGAAGCAAACAGCAGCAGACAATAAGAAGCCTCTGAGTAGACGACAGAGTCCAGACAAGCCCACACTGCAGCGGACTCAATCAAGATCTCACAAAGAGGCTGTTGCGCAAAAGGCTCAAAATGTTGCACAGGCGCGACGGTCCGCTGCACCTCTGCAGCCATCAATTCAACCTGCTGGCAATACGAAAGCGCGGCCGAAAGCATCGGTATCAATCCCACCCCAAGCAGTAAGACATGCGCCACCGCAGGGATACCAAGATGTGCCAATACTGCAGCCTGCGCAACCACGGCCGCGACCACCTGTATCGCAGGCGTATCGAGGAAGACCCATGAGCTTTCACGGCGTAATACCCGAGACAGCATACATGCAACAGCCCATATATATTCAGCCTTCACCTTCGCCGAGATACTCCGTCGCGCCAACCTTCCCACCACCTTCCTACCCTCCACCTCAGGCCTCCTACTTCCCAGTAGCACAACCCATACCTCAGCCCATTCCTCAGCCGCCAGAGTTCTATGGTCCCCCACCCTCGCCATACGAGATTCAGCCTCGTCCACGCATCCAACGATGGACCTCCGCACAACCTCCTGCTCGTCCTCTATCTATGAGCTACCCCACCTCACCACCTATTATCGAGTACGGACACGAGCCAATATACACTACCATTGCCCCTAAGCCACGGCCACCATCTCGCCAACCATCACATCACGAGGACCTATTTCCCACACTAGAAGAACACGACGATGATGATTACCGCAGAATGCCCCCTCCACCACCGCCACCTAAGCCTACCATGCCATCTCGGCCGACCATCAAGAAGTCCGCTACTACATCTGATGCCCGTCCAGCAATCCACCATCGAAATGGTCACGAAAGTACCGCTGCCCAGGTTGGTAATCGTAGCCCTACCAAAAGGACCTTCAAGGAACACGAGCGTATGAGGCCCTCCCTCACCAAATCGACCAAGACAAGTGGGGAAAAGCTCCATAATACACAGGACGTTGAGCGTAGTATGCGCCGAATGAGTGTTGAGAGTAGCGCTGCGAAGAATAGACGACGCGCCTCCGTGTACGGTCACGAGTCCCTAGCGGATCTTGAAGAATCCGTGGAGGGCTACATTGGGTCCAAAGGCACTGGAATTCCAAAAAGTAGCATACCCATCGAAACTCTTGTTAAACGAAAGAAGACACATACCAGCAGCAAAAGCAGCGAGACAAGTAGCCGAAAGAGCGACAAAAGCGGGAAGAGCAAACCAAGTAGCAGATCGGGCAGCGACATCAAATCTCGCCGCCAGAGCAGTGAGGCTAAGTCACACGGCGGCGATAACGACGGATTGGCTATGCGCTTCAACGCCTCGCAAGGCGTGAATGTCGAGTTTAGAGGCAATGCAGCAGAGGGACGTAAAATAAATCTCAGACAAAGCAGAGACGGTGAGGGTGACATGGAGCTGAACATCAGTGCACGAGGTAGGAATGCCGTGCCAGCTCGACCTCCAGCACGAGCAAAGAGCACGAGACGATACTCCTACGTCGAAGGGCAGGGGACTAAAGAGCTGGAGCGTACAAGAACATCAAGCAGGGCACCAGTTCCTAGGGAGAAGATTGAGGAGGATGAGCCTAGGCGCGAGCCGGTGACTATAAGGGAACGCATCATAACACGAATTCGAAGGCCAAGCAAGGGAGCGTATAGTGTGATGTGATGGTGAAAAGAAGAGGATGAAGAAATTGAAGTGGAGGCTGCACCACAATGGGTTACGGCTGTATCGCGATATATTTGGTGGAATATCTGGATCTCATTTCGGTTTTCTCTCTCAACCAGACACTGCTGGCTTGGTCTTTTGATTCAAAAAGTTCTTCCACGGAAAAAGTACTTTTGGGTCGGCCAGTCTGGCGAACGTGGCGACTTTGATTCAATTACTGGCGAGATGTGATTCTTTCAGCTTCAACATTTTTCGGATGAATGATGATGCCATGTGTGTACGGCTTACGACCTTACGGATGAAATGTGCAGCGAGTACAGCGTAGTTGGTGTCTGTTTCAGCGAGTTAGCGAGCGAGCGAGCGAGCGAGCGGTTTGGGGTTGGTGATTGATTGATTGATACCTCTGACTGTAATTGATGAGATAGGTAGTGATTAATGGACGGCCATATCCACTCTCTGTTGTGTTGCCTCGGTGTGTATATCTGCCAATTGCTCAGAGATGGGAGAAGTTGACTGAGCTACCACATGAATCCGCAGTGGCATGTTTTTCTTCAGGGTCAGTGACTTGAAATCGTCTTTCGATACCGAGTTTTGCGTTATCTGTCTACTATCTGGTTACACACAACATTTCATCAACGCTCCAGTGCAATTCGCTGTACCTTCGCTCCCAATGCATTTCACAAGCACATTTTCTTTTCATCCTAACATGCATGCCATTATTGGAAACTCCTCTCAATCCTCAGCTCATAGTCGTTCCCGTCTCGCCCTCACTATCACTCAAACTGTCCCTCCTTCCTCTCCCTCTCCTAAACCCTCCAGGCGCATTCCGGCTGTCTGTTCCCAGGCCAGGGATAGGATGGAAGTACGCCTTGGTTCCTCTCGAGTCCTCTGTATGCCCAGCCTCACTGTTACTAGCGCTATACCTACTCTCAAAGTCCAATGGCTCGGTATAGAAGTTCCCTGGTACGCTGTTCCTTGCGTGACCTTTTGCAGGAGAGTGATGTCTGGATCGACTCGGTGTGCTGGCTTCACCGGGAGATTGCCCGTTTGGCCGCAATGGGCGTTGGGAGTCGGTTGAGACATTGGAGCCAGGGGTTTGGTTGTAGAAGCGATTCTTGGCATCCTTCTTGGGCGAGGGCGTGGTTGGCGTAGCAGCCTTGTTCGTTGGCTTCGTCCATTTGGAGTCTTTCTTCGCTTTGGGCGTGTTGATTGGGATGTGGACACCTGTTGGAGGCTCGGAAATTGTGTCGGAGTATGTGTTGTCTGAGTATGCGAAGTCTTGGTTGAATATTCCGTCTGCTTCACGATTCAAGCCACCGACTTTCGCGGGCTTCTCGTGCCTGTAGGCTCTTACATCTTCGTCGTTGTTATTTTTGTTTCCTCTTGGACGCTTGTTCTTTCGTCCTACTTGTACCCCCCGCTTCCAACCCTTTTCTGCCTCTCCGCCGTCGGCCACTACGCTTCCACCACCCAGCCGGGTTGTTTTAGTGGCCCCACTTAATGTTGTACCGTTAGGCCCTTTTCGCCTTAAGACTGTGCTCTTGTAGTCATCCCAATCACGCTTCCTAAAGTAGAATCCACCATTCTTTGCAATACAGAAGAACCAGATTCCCCCAAGCACGAAGGCGACGCCGATGAGAGCAAACAGTGCGAAAAAACCGTGGTTGTTGACGTGGTGTGGATCTATGGAACCAGCACCCGGCTGGTAATTTGAATTCTGGGCTGGTTTCGCAGTGTCTCTCGTTGCGAGGTATGAACCCGCTTGTAGAGGGGAAAGGGCGTCAGATCGGGCGTAGAGGGAGTCAGGTATTTGGTTGAGATTTTTGGTCGCGAGGAGGTTGGATATGTAGGTGGATAATGGAGCCATGTTGCTCAATAGTAGTGCAACGGTATGAGACCCTCAAGCTGCCCTTTGAAGCTGCAGCTGAAGCTTGAGTCACTTAGCTAATAGGAGCACATTCGACTATGTTTACAGTATATGGTTATTCTGACAATCAGTTGTAATATCTTGTCAAAACAACTTCTTCTAAAGTTGCAATTGTATGGAACCCATTAACATTTTAAAACAGCTGTCGGAAGAAAGATCACTCGGAATCATGGATGTACGATATTGTTTAGTGTCGAGGTGGCTGGCGAGGCTGGGACGAGTTTCGTCAATGTTTACAAGCTTGTCGCACTCGGCAACCTATCTCCTTCGCTTGAGTTAGCGCCAAGTCTCTCCTAACGCACGCTCTTTACAGGACACGCAACAACAGCTATGCTATTATTTACAGATTTGATCGCCGTATAGACTAATGCGAAGGGCCTAAAGCTGGTTTACTCTAAGCCAAAAGTCAAGGAAATGGAGTAAAGCTCTTGCTGAAAGAGAACCATGCAATCGCTCGAATGACAAAATCCATTGAGCAAAATTCCGGTGTGCAGCTCAAGGCAAAGCTCGAAGATGGACGAGTTTCGTCTAGTATGTTCGAGCTTTGCCTAGTGAATCTGACTCGCTTCCAAATAGTCCACAATAATAACCCATGAAGACGGACCTTGCAGATACGTTACATTGCAAAAGAAGTGGTCGAAGACTCAGCACTCGATTTACGAGTAGCCTGCAGGAACGACACAGCCCAAAGCTATTTGTGACTCAGGTCAGCACACGGCCGTTTGGTTTCGACTTGCTTATAAAATGTTATAGAGATTTCTATGAGTTCAAGCTTCCTACTTTCATAAACGGTACTAGATCTCATATTCGAGGCCAACTTAGCCTATCTTCTTCATATCGAGGGTAGCGACTTCTGCTAATGGCCGTGCAACGAGGGTGGGGAGTTTTTTTCATCAAGATCTCTAGCTTTCATAATTCGCACAAGGCACATTCAAGACTAAGAACATTTTGCGAGTCTATCTCTATATCGAAGACCAAGATCGCATTGCTTGAGCCTCCTCAATGGCTTCCTCTGCATCAAATACCATACAAACCATTTCTAACATTGTCTTTGGCATCACTGCCACAGCCTTGAGCGCAGTAACGCTCCGGCAAGGCCATAGAGCATGGAGAACGTGGACTGAACGTCATCGTCATCAGGAAATCACTGTCCCGGACGAAACTCGTGAGCATGATTCAATTCAAGAGAAAGAGAAGTCAGTCTAAGGATTTGCAATATAGATGTCGAACTTGGATTGCAAATTGGCTCCCCAACGGCCAGAAACAGTTCTCACGATCCTCCAATGGAGCCATTCGAGCTGCCCGCATCTCATGCATTGACCGAAGATGTAGCTGCGAGTCATCTGGAGAGCCCAGTGGTGTATGATGCCTCCCTTACGCCTGACGTCGGTACCACTTCAACTTCTGCAACGCCGCAAGACCGGTAAGGTTGCATTAACAAGCCGCTTCGAAAAGTAATTGTTTAGCGCCAGCGAGCGCAGGTGTCATGCAAACATTTCCGGTATCTCAAGTGGATTCCCAATAGTGCGCATGTTCTGTGCTTGGGAACATTGGGTGGGCTGGTGTTGGGATAAGTTACCTGTTTGATGTATTCGGAAACGTTTCACAGACTGCACTGTAGCTTATCCTGACGAATATACAACGAACCCTTGATCATTGTGAAGACAGCAAGATGTTACGGAGACCGAATTTTATGTCTCGTCTACGGTAGAACCCGCTTAGAACTATTTAGAAATAGCCTTGTGGTGTTCCCGTAATTCTATTGGTCTATGGACAATTATATCATCATCGCTAATTTCTTTGTCGTCGATTATCAACCCCAGTCAAGAGCTTCAACAAACGATACCTTGCCCTACAAACCCCGTACAATCCCGGAATTGACTCTCCTCCAGTACACGCGCGCATGAGTCTGCAGTAAACAATCTCAATTGGGACACATGATCAGTCCTGCTTGAAGTAAGGAAGTGGTCGCTTTGACTACACACCCCCACTGTGTCTTATACAATTATCAATGCTTCCTCCCAAAAAGTGGCTTTGCGCCAACTTCACTCCGCCTTTCGCCGACGTCCCCGTCCTATAAGTTCAATTCTACACACATGCCTTCAACGTAAGCTAATTGCAAATTAGCCCACTCCAGACCTACACAGGATTGAACTTGCTAACACGGTCAAGAACAGCAGTAGGACTTCTTCCTTCCCGAGTCGCCACCTACTCTATCAAAATGCCCCACCCACAATTTGAAGATCATACGTTCCTCTCCGAAAGCTCGACATGCCATCCCCAGAATCCCATCCCTGAAGAACCTCACTCGATACCACAATACCAAAGGACTTCGGCCAATCTGAATGCCTCCCCTGCTTCCTCTCCGCACTCACTAGTATACACGTCCAATTCAGAAAATGGGTCTCCTGGAACGCCTGCCACCGATCCACGGCCCGAGGAAGCAATTGATGAAGCACCTCTCGAGGTACTTGATTTAGGGAAGGACCCGAAGACCTTCGTTGTTCCACCTACAAGCCCAAAAAAGAGACGTGCCTCGACCGTGCTCATCTCCCAGGGTCCCCAAGATGTCCGAAGGATATTGGCCCCGGCAATAGGTGCAGAGACGACAGAAATTGAGAAAGTATGTTGTGGAGGGGGATGCTGCCTACTGAATGCTTTGCAGGAGCACCCAGCCAGCGGAGCATGGGTGTCCGTCATAATTCCAGATAATGACGCATTCAAGAGTCTCCAGCTACAGCTTGGTCCACTCAGTCTCGACAGCGAGCTCACCAACATTGTCAACCTTCCTAATGAGATTGTCTCGCTCAAGCGTGTCTTATCAGATGCACCACCAATTATATCAGCTGTACAGAAACATCCTCCACGATTCGTGACTCCTCACGCTCCATATGAGGTCCACTCCGCCAAAGTCCACCACGCAAGAGAACTGACGAAGCCCGGTGCCGAAAAGAGGACTTACCATTTTGATCTCGACGTCACAGACTATCCTGCCGAAAGTGGCGACGTCGACTTTGTCGTGGGCGGAGCAATCGGTGTCCAAGCACCCAATGACCCAGACCTAGTCAGTGAGATTTTCGATCTCCTCAACATCCCGAACTACGCGCGTGACAAGCAAGTCGTACTTTCAACAAGCACAGGCCGCTGGCCTACAATTTGGGGCGATGACAAGCCTCGTGAACTTATCACCACACGCCGTGAACTCCTGACATGGTGCTCAGACGTGCAATCGTACCCGCCAACGAAGCCGCTACTCCGTCTTCTTGCAGAATGTGCAACGGCCCCGAATGAGAAGAAGATCCTCCTCTACCTCTGCTCAGCGCAAGGCCAAACCGCTTTCTGTGATCTGCGTACCGGTCCCCACATCACCGTTGCGCAGCTCCTACATGCCTTCCCGTCTTCACACCCACCACTCCCGCATCTCCTCTCCGTCCTCAACACCCTCATGCCACGTTTTTACTCGCTAAGCCAAGACCCACAGCTCTCCTGTACGCGTGAAGGTACCAACTGTCGCCGCCTAATTGAAATCGCCGTGACCGTACATGAAACGCCCAATTGGCGCGGAGGACCTCGAACAGGTCTCGGCTCAGGCTTCTTGGAACGTATTGCCAAGCAGATACAGGAAGCCGAAGCACAGGGGAAGAAAGCCGCGGACCTTGACCTCAGGGTCCCAATGTTCCGCGGTCTAATGGCCAACCCTCTCGCGCGTGAATTCGTCACTGATGGCCCCATGCTCCTGATCGGCGCCGGCGTGGGTGTCGCACCCTTCCGTGGCTTTGTGCAACGAAGGCTTAAGAGCGCGAACTGCGCGAACAAAGTCTGGGTCCTGCAAGGTGTACGTGATAGCCTCTTGGACGAACTTTACTCTGGCGAATGGGGCGTCGAGGAGGAAAAAGTGAAGAAAGTCGTCCAGTCGCGGCGAGGTGAAGGCCGGTATGTCCAGGAAGAAGTCCGTCATCAAGCAGACCTTGTCTGGTTCATTATTAATGCTCTCGATGGGCGGATCTTTGTTTGTGGTAGCTCGAAAGGTATGGGTGAGGGTGTTGAACGCGCGTTGATCGATGTGGCGATGGATAAGGGGACGCTGAGAAAAGAAGAGGCGGAGGAGTTTTGGAACAAGAAGAAGGAAGCAGGGCAGTATATTGCTGAGACTTGGTGAGCCTTGAGGTGTGCATCTATGATCTGCGACTACTACGTTTGCAAAGGCCGTCCTATCGGTCATTGGAAGGCATCGAAGGTACTTGAAGCTGATTGCAGCGATGGAGAAATGGGAAATCGGTGGTGCATGGAAGACACGATGATAGAAAAATGGTACTATCACGAATGACGACAGTGGACGATGGCCTGGGTTTTTGCCTGCGTGCATTAGATTTGCTTTTTGAGAAGACTTGTTTTGCTCACGCAAAAGGGAGAAAATGTCATTGCTTGCATAGGGTTTCGCTCTTGGAGCACGGTCGGTATCTGGAAAATCAGTAAAAGTGGGAAGGTTGCATGAGAAGATATATGTACATATTTACACCAGGAGATGAACCAGAAGAGAGTGTTCCAGATCATAAGCATGTGATGGATAATTGATGTATTGGATCTAGCTTCTTGGACGGGATGAGTTATTAGATACGATTAGATCTATTCTACCATCCGATACCATAACCCTGCCAGGTCGGTGACACCAAATAACACCAGGCCCAGCCTTTATCCCAGTACTGAGACCATTTCTAAAACACCAGATCGCTATGTGGCACCTCCCAGGCCTTTCCATGGGTATAAGGGGTGAGGTAAGGAGAGCACTGGAATTTGAACGCCTTCGCTGTCGCTGTCGCTAATAGCAAGATTCGTTAAAAAGGAGGTTAGTAATACTCTGAAAGCAAGAATGTAAGGCTTAATGTCGTTGAATCGTGGCGTCTGGAAGAGAGACTGCGCTTGAATCAGGCCCAGTGAAGTGGTGTTGAGTCTTCGTCTCTTTGATGGGATCTCTACCGCATTTTGAGCGGCCCATCGCAGGATAGGGAGACAGATGAGCAGGGTGGTTGAGCTCGTGTATTCTCTTAGACTGCAGCTCCACGGAGCATTCAGGCCGAGTCAGGAATACTCGTATGCGATTAAGGACGTGCACCAAAGCTGCAGGCATAATGATGGTGTCGTGGGCTCAAGTGTAGTATCGGGGTATCTCGTCCGACCCAGGTGTAGGCCGTTTGAAAGGGTGAGCTTCGGTGTTTCTGTAATTCAGACGATCAGCCTTGCCAAGCATCACAGAGACTCGAGGGTACTTACAGCACGTAGTCATCTAAGCTCACAACGCTCGGTTCACTGAAGATCAGAAAGAAGTACTTCAATGTCTCTGCAAGCCAGAAGCTCTCCATCTTGTTCTCCTTCTCGGAATTTTCAACGGTCACATCCTGTATCGCTGCATTGGCGTATTCAGTCTTGGTCTGATTGTCAATAGCCTCAAACATACGCCATGCTGCGTCCAGGAGATCGAACTCGCCACTTAGGCGGTAGTGGACAAAGACGGACTCGATCGCTTCGGGTCTCAGCAGGTACCGTGGGTCGTTGATATCTGCAAAGCCAGGCTTCAGGTGTTTTGTCTTGATTTGCCAGTCAATGAGCTGAGTGTCAGTCATGTTTGAAAGATTCCCATCGTCATCTTCTGGTCGCTGAGCACGGCTAAGGACACCCTGGCGCCATATCTTCTCATCCCAGTTACACTCAGCATTCATCTCGCAGGCCACCATGCCAAACCTCTCTGGCATAATTCCAGAAGGCATGTTATCGTACGTCCAAATGCAGCCATCAACGAGTTTGCGTGCCATGTTCATATGCTCGGAGTGGTCGAACATTTTTGCACCTAGGCCTACCATCCCGCCTGCGTAACAGCTTAGGTGTTGTCCATTGGATTCTGAAACGACCTCCTTAGTGTCATCCTTTACCCATGCAGATCCGGAGATGAGGATATCTCTGTTGTCTGGGACCATTGGTTGGAAGAAGACATGATTCATAGCGGCGGTAATGGAGTAGTCGTACATGTGCTTCAAGAGGTCGCCTCTGCCTCCTAAGAGCATATGCAGTTTTGGCAGATATTCGTAGAGAGAGTCGGCCATAGCACCAAGAGTAAAGCCCGTAGACTGGAAGGTGATGGCTTTAGCATTCATGACTGTTGGCCACAAGCCCGGTATCTTGGTCTCGCTCTGGGCTGAATCGAGCTTCTCCAGGATTCGCTGGACGGCATCGAAGTATTTCATGTCGCCAGTCAATTGCGAGAGACGCGTGAATTCTAGAGAAAGGGAGCCGATCTCTGCAATGAGGGTGTTCTCGCTTGCTGTTTGGTCTCCACCTTCTAGTACCTCCCTCCACTTGAAATGAGTGGCTGGCATATGATTAGGCGTGTCGAAGGCGACGTATATCAGCTCTCCTACTTCGACCGCTTTGTCTAGAAGCACGGGGTATGCACCGTCACTTAAATCATAGGCACCAAGGAACCCGCCAAGGTAGCGAATAGTTGTCTCGAAGATATTGATCTCGTCCTCGGTTGTAGTACTGAAGTCGATGCCCCTGCATGCATGGACAGCTTCTTCGAAATCTTTCTTCATTCCCATAATCCACAGTGTGTCCAGTGTGTCCACCAGCGTAGCCGCCCATCCCGAGAAGCTCTGGGTCGACTTGCCATCCAGTGGTGATAGTTCATCTTTCAACCAAGCATGTTCTTTGTATCCCTGCCACGAGTGCTCGAAAGATTTTTTGACCGCCGCGAGTCTGCCCAATCTCTTGACTTTGGCCCCCTCCGACTCGTCTTCCTGCTTGAAATCGTGCTGACATTTGGGTAAATCCAGAGGTAAGCCATGGTTGAATTTTGCAAACGTCTTCAAAGGGTACTTCTGGTGAAAGACGCGGGATCCAAAGACCTTTTGCCCACTCGTAAATCTCTCCTTTGGCTTCAGCTGCCCACTCTGTACCGGCCTCGGCTCTTTCACTCCAGGAGCAGGACTCTCATCGAAGGTGATGTTAGGCGAAACTCCATTGCCCAGGCTTGACGATGGCTTATCAGGCTTTGTTATGAGGCCTGCTCTAGCCTTTGCGAGAGCAATAGAAGAGGAGATGTCTGGCAAGTAGTTGATTCTGTCGAGATACCAAAGGAAGAATAAGAAAATAGGGACTATAATAAGCGTGCGGCGGGAAAGGGGAATCAGCATTTTGTTTGATGTCTCAGAACTGGTCAATGCTGCCGACGAGCAGTAACAGAATCAAACATTTCATGCCTGGAGAGCTTGCTATATTCTCTTCTTCTTCTTCTTCGTGGACATTGAAAAGCTTTGTTGATGACAATGTGTTTCGATTCGAATGGTTTCATAGCATGCGCGCTGAGCGAAAGCCAAGCGCTTCCCCCATGCAAGGGGCTACTGCTGGCACCATAGGGGCTGATTTACAAGTATGCATCGACCATCCTAGCAATTCCCCTTATATTCTATCATCTGCCAATTACATCGTCGAGGATTTGGACAGTCTTCTACGGTGTATCACAAATACAGACATATCACTGTCCTTAGACTCTGACACGACGCAAAAACACATAGGGATCCACCGAACTACAATGACGGTATTTACTATCTATGAGCGACGTAACTTCTGCTTCGTCTGCGTGATCAGTGGGCCCAGATAGCCCGATGGTACACTGAGGTCATTCACACCGATAGCTCCATGAGCACCTTGCTGAAGGAAAGTATCCTGCGGTGGTACATCCTCAACAAACTCGCATTTGTGCCCCGGATTAGTGCAACCCATGTCCCAAGTCAGTATCCGTAATTGCGAGATGCAAGCTGTATTCACGCCGCCTGCATTTACCGTTATATTGATAGGCTGACCGAAGTTGCCTGCTGCGTTGCACGCCAAAGCTCCCTCGAACAAGAGCTCGCCGGTAGTCAAGTTTTGCAAAAGGTTGCTGATTTGAGGGCCATAATTTCTGTTCATATGACTGAAATCATCCAGGGTGAAAGCTGAGGCATAGTTGCCGCTATACCACCACGCATCACAGACATTCTGTTCGTCGTAGCCTTGGCAGTCAATGTCGTAATTTAGCTTGGTTCCGTTGGTATCCATCTCCTGTGGATTAGTGCCTCTCCCTATAACGCCGTAAATATTGTTTCCATTGAGCGCTGCAGAGATAATATACGTATTGAAAGCGTAGTAGAGGTAATTTGACTGATCCGGTAACGATGGTGGCAATGCAGTGAAATTGCCTTGAGAGGCGAATGCCAGGAACTCTGTCACGTTGGCCATGACAGAAGTCACAGTTTGGTTGAGATTGCTTTGCACGGGTATTAATACTGCCTGGGCAAAATTCGAGCTCAGGTCTGCCAATTGAACGATCTGTGAAGCCGAATCGTCCGTAGGGAAAAGGTAACGTCCAATGTTGGGCACAGCGTTTAATGCATTGGACACCACCTGAGCAAGTGCTTGCCAGGTATTGCTAAAAGCATTATGTGCAGCGTAAACGCCAAGGGGTCCAGGTATCAGAGCGAAGACGCTCTGAAGTGCGATCAGAACGTACTGAAGAACAACTGGTGTATCTGACGGGATATCGATGAGTTGAATTATTTGACCAATGTTATCGACAGCGATCCCGCCTGAATTACCTACTGCGGTCCACCAAGAATAAAAGAACTGATTCACAGCTGAAGCAATGACTATCAGCGTGATCCTGTTTCAAATTTGAGTCTTGAAGCATACCATATATGTTATACGCCACGTAGAACACCTCGGGATTAGTCAGAAGGTCGACGGTCAATGAATTCTGGGGCGCGTCGCAAGATCCAGGGGAAATCTGAGAGCAGTCGAGGCCGGGGAAGCCATTTTGTCTCAAGAAACATGTGGAGAAACCCTCGTATTCGTAGCATTTATTGGAATTGTTATTCGACCAGTCCTCGACCCATGCCGTGAGGCTGAGCTCCTGCCAGCATCGGTTCGCTCGACCAGTTGTGATGTTCCCACAATCCACTTCTGCTTCATCGACATTTCCCGGCTGGACGATGTATCCGGGCGAGGCGGTCGTGGTTCCGTTGCCTGTTCCTTCAGTGGAGCCGGTCGTCGAGGTAATATTCTGTGTCTGCACGGTACCCTGCCCAACGCCTGATGCATCGCCCAGAGATGTACCCCCTGAGGTTCCAGTGCCGTCGCTCGATTGCCTTTCGACGAGCGTTCCATATGCAATTATTGGATCTCTCCGATTCGGCTTGGCAGCTATTGAATGTAGCTGACTGATAGCTATGAAAAGGAAGTATGAAGACCGGATTAGATGCATTTCGATTTCGATTGACGATGCAGGCTGTTGAACGAGGGCCACACTTTTTTATAGCAATGCAGAAAGACACCCAGGTGATGCATATTAGGCTGGACAGCTAAATTGTACAAGGAAAGACGGGCTGCGAAAGGGAATATTATGTAAAAAGGAGATGGTCTTGAATAGAACGAGAACAACAGCCATGATTCTCTAAACTGAAACATTTTGCAGCCGTGATATAAGCAAATAAGAATCCTCGCCGCTGATCAGAGCAAGACCAATGCATGGCTCTCTTGATCGGATGACAACAAGGTTCCCTCAAGCGCAGCCTGGGGAGTCGCTTATAAAACATGGGGAAACGACATCCCACAGCGGTTTATCAGGATCAAGATTCTACGTTTTATGCGCCTAGCGCAGCATCAATGACCAGTCGTTAGCGATTCCAGGACTGATGGTGGTCCAAAAGCACACCGCTTTCGGCTTCCTTGTGATCAGAAATAGGAACCGGAACCTCTAGCTAACAGTAGGTTAATCGCCGAAACAAAAGAGCGAGGCGCAGGATTTTTGAACCACGTCATCCCCTGTAACCTGTAACGACGGACGTTTTTCTGATGAGCTAGGAGCATAATTCCTAATCGACACGTGCGTGGGGTTGAGTCAGAGGAACTGCAGAGCAACGGAAGCTCATGCTAGCGTTGTAGGTTTGGCCACGCTCAGGACGGACTGACACCATGAGGAAACGTTGTTTATCTTCTAGCATTTCACGATGCATGCTGTTATGATATTCAACACGAGGAGTTCCCTACTATGAATAACAGCTCATAAGGTACTCGTACTTGAGATACTTTTCTACCACGCATATCGATCTCCGTATGGATCTCAATGCTCGAAAACTCCTGTCTCCCAGAGTGATATCAGACAACAAGGCAGGCAGCCGACGACCGTTCGGCTCGACACTGTGTGGTTTGGAGAATAGTAAGTATGAATTTAGCTTGGAGCAATTGAGCTCGCCGAGACAACAAAAAGACTTGCATGCCAAGGCGCTAAGACTCGGCAAGCCTTAACTGTTAAAATTCTGTCCGTACAAATCCCTTACGAACAGTCCACTGCCACTGTAATGCATACAATTGAAACAAGAGCTGGCATTGCGGACATACAAGGCTTCAGCTAAGAGGGACAATAGCTAGATTGTCTATTGAAAGCCTAATTATCAAGTATCCTTGGCAGCTACCCTGTACAGCCATGACGCATACTACTTCCCAACGTTATTTCAGTACGAGAGGGGGCTCTGCGGGCTTCTCTTATGAAGATGCAATCATGAAGGGTTTAAGTGACGTAAGAACATTCGACAGGCTGCAGACTACAATGCTCGGCTGATGAGTCCAGGATGGAGGCTTGTTTATCCCGGAGCAAATCCCCAAACTGCCCGACGATTGGTCCCAGAAATGGCGAGATATGACTTTTCAAGAGCTGGCCTTTGAGATTTTGTCATTGTACATTTCTTCGTCCGAGATATCGCCTCAGGATTTGAAGGGTATCATAGATCGAAGCTACCAAATAGGCCCCCAACATTTTCGTAATCAGGAGACCACACCGTTAGTATCCCTGGACCACGGAAAAAAGTTGTATCTGCTCGAACTTTTCCATGGGCCCACGTACGCATTTAAAGATGTAGCACTTCAGTTCCTTGGTCAATTGTTCAATTTTTTTCTGCTTCGAAAGAATGAGGGCAAAAAGGGCAAGGACCGCGACCATCTAACCGTAATTGGAGCAACATCCGGTGATACTGGGTCTGCGGCAATATATGGCCTAAGAAGCAAAGAAGACCTGTCCATTTTCATGCTCTTCCCAAATGGAAAAGTATCCCCCATTCAGGAGCAACAAATGACTACTATCCTGGATGACAATGTACACAATGTTGCGATTGAAGGGTCCTTTGATGACTGCCAGGACACTGTCAAAGCACTGTTTGCTGATCCAGAGACGAATCAAAAACACAAGATAGCAGCGGTCAATTCCATTAATTGGGCACGCATCAATGCACAGATGGTCTACTATTTCCACGCGTACTTCTCAATATTAAGACATCAGGATTATGATGAGTTGGAACCTATAGATTTCGTGGTACCCTCAGGCAACTTTGGAGATATACTTGCAGGCTGGTTTGCGAAGAAAATGGGGTTGCCTATTTCGCGGCTTGTGATTGGGACTAACAGCAACAACATCCTCCACCGCTTCATGGACAATGGAACCTACTCTAAAGAGCCAATCTATGGCCCCAAGGCTGAGGGTGGGATCGCCGAGGACGGCGCAAAAGCCCATCCTTCGGGCGTGAAAGAGACGCTTGCCCCTGCAATGGACATCCTCTTGTCATCAAATTTTGAACGTTTACTCGCGTATCTCGCGATCCATATTTACGCGGGCTCAGATCCTAGCACACAAGAGAAACTCAACATAATGAATGTGAAAGTCACGCGATGGCTCAAGGATTTGAAAACCAATGGCGGCTTCACAGTCGACAAGGAAATCCTGGAGGCTGCACGAAAGGACTTCTCCTCGGAGTGCATCGATGACGAGGAGATCATCTCAACGATTCGCTCAACCTACAAGTCGTCTTTCCCAACGGTCGAGCTCACAGATGGCACGACTGGAAAAGGTGGTAATTACATCCTGGACCCACACTCCGCCGTAGGCGTCGCTGCATCGCTCCGCCACATACATAAGGCAAAAACATCACCTAACGTCATTGCATTAGCGACGGCACATCCGGCGAAGTTTCAAAATGCTGTTGATCTGGCGCTGAGAGGAGCCGAGGGGTATAGCTTTGAGGCTGTTGAGCCGGCGCAGTTCAAGGAATTCAAGAATATGCCGCAGAGAAAGAAGGAGATTGGAGGAGAGGATGTGATTGGTGAGATGAAAAAGTTGATGGATGAGAAGATTCTTGGAAGATGAAATTGTGTACTCCATGGAAACAGCCGGTTTGTTGGAACTTCAATTGGTAAAAGCGAATAGACTCGCAGGATAGATAGTTTAACCTTAGACATGAATGAGCTCTATGTGGCATGAAAACCAAGTAATTAGCATTCTGTAACTTGTTCGTGCACATGTATCAGTTGCATCAAGTTAGAGACGTTTTCAGATGTCAGCATTATCACACCTTGGGCATGTTCACAAATGTCACTTATCTGCGGATTCGTAGCTCGACATCCTACGAATACTATTCTGGTGACCAACGCACCCATGAGGCTAGAATACTCTCGGTCGCGATTTTCGCAAAGCGTGCTGCCTGATTTCGTCCAGCATCAAATTCTTGTATATGTATTTCTATCTCACTAGCTTATATGATCGCCAAGCTCTTCGCAATATGGCTCCATTTCAATCTCTTTTGGAAACTGTGGGGTATCATCGAATTGTAAATCATGAGCGTTTCTCCTCCTTCGGCTGTTATCTCGCGTCCATCTTCGGCTTTCTTTTGCTGGCAATATTGTACCTCTTTCAGAGCGGTTGATACGGTCTCCAAAATGCTGATCCTGATGCCGAAACAAATCCTCCCCCCAAATCGCTTCCATCTCCTTAATATAATATTCCATTCGGTAGCGGCGCCCCTTCTTCTTTCTTGCGCGCTCATCATTGAGCCACTTGGCCTCTCGATTAATCGGTCGGTTTGAAACACCATTACCGAAGAGCGCAAGAAGACGAATTCTACAAATACGTGCAATAGAGTCTTTCTGGATGGGTACACCGCGCTCCTGCAAGTTTTTCAAGAGTCTCAAACCCCATCGCCAGCCTGGGCGGTACGCGGCCTCACGACGCAATCGTCGGTGCCTTTTGGAACTTGGTGGACCTGAACGGACTTTGTGTAGGAAGCCCCACGTGATGATGGCTTGTTGAGCTGCGTAATGGTACAATAATACTTTGAGGTGACTGTTAACATTTGAATTCCTAGACAATTCAGCGGCCGCTGCTCGTGGGATTTTGTTCTTTAAAGGTTGGGATTTGGGGCCCTTCGACGACTGGGTAGCGGTAATGCCCAAGTAATAATCAGTGAGCCAGAATGCAAGATTTTCAAATTCGAGCAATCGTCCAGCCATTCCCAAGCGGCGCATAATTTCTCTCCAGGCTATGATCGGCACGTCATATCCTGATTGCATGGACATCTGACTGGCTTTGATAAGAATAGACAGTTCGTGTGTCGTTTGAGCCGCATGACCAGCTCTTCTCTCGGATAGCAATTCGCGTCGTATATACTGGCTTGAACGTGCAGAAAGGACTATGTGCTTTTGTTGCATCTTTCCCAACGTATTATATATCTCATCAGCCCTGCGTAGCGTCACGTAAGCGCGGAGAGTCAAGTTCCATCGCCATACGTCCCGGTGACTTTCCTTGGTGCAGCGACTTGTGATTATCGCAAGAGTTCGCTCGATCTGCACCGTGTCATTTCGCTCATAATACTCTGAAAGTAGCCGCTCCTGGAGCTCGAAGTCTTCAAAAGTATCAGGATGAAGATCACATTCAACCACAGACTTAAGAAGCTTGTGCGCCTCATGCTTGTGAGCCAGCTTGACAAGAATGGTAGAGAAAACAGAATCATCAGGTTCAATGCCTGCGTCTTGCAGGCGGTCAAGACGTCGACAAACCGTAACGTGATCACAAGCGTCTCTAGCTGCCATTTCCCGCAATGACAAGGGTCCGATCACTTGGACACCCATCATCTGAAGACCGCTAATAATCGTGTCCACGCCAATGAGTTTTGTAGCGAATAGTCGAGCGCAGAACCCATCGCTGAGATGCTTTGGCGTGACACCATGGACTTCCCCAAGCTGACGGTTCATGAGCTCACGGCTAATGACCTCCTTATCCGTCAGGTACTTATGAATTAGACTGGGCACCAAGGACTGACCATCCTGATTGTCATCCAGTCTTTGTGTGATACGCTCGACCTGACGATCATCGCCACTCTGGACGTAATAGACGAGCAAAGGTTTGATATCTTTTATGTCCTGTGGTAGATCTTTGTGGACGCAAAGGAGATGATGCCACTTTCTAGCTTCTTTGTACCTCTGTAGCTTGCAAAGTTCTGGTACTATTTTTGCGTACATTCCGACGATGGGCAAGTCCCTGTACAAAATCATGAGCTTGGAAACGCTATTCCCAGAGAGAGAGTTGTCGAAGAGATATCGATAGTCTTCAATGGAAGGCGGAAAGTTATCTTTCAGTCTATCATGTAAGCGAAGTACTGATTCTCGGTCTGCTTGAAATGCATATCCAAGGATGCTACCATATAATTTTACCCAAGCTTTGCCTGTACCACGCTTGAGCTGAACGGCGTAACTTATGATTTCCTCCATCCATAATGCGTCCTCGAAGCCACTCTGTAACAGCAAGTCCCATAGTTCGTCCGCGCCGTCCTTGTATGTCGGTAATTGTAGCTTTCGCTTGAACATATTCGTGTAAATGGGGCGAACGCCCTGTAGGCCATCATGTCGAATGCGAAAGCGGATAAGCTCAAGCCACAGTGTCCATTCTGTGTTATATCCACGGTTATCGATGAGACGGCCTTCAAGGTTTGATTGATACTGGACTTCGTCGAATGTCAACATCTGGATCCGAGACGAACTGTCGTGTACGTGGTGCTGGATATGACAAGAACGGTTTTGCTTCTCGGTCCTTGTCTGATCTTCCGGATTTCGACCCGTCTCATCCTCTCTCCTCAGTTTTTTAGGCTCCTGGAAATCCACTCGCCGCGTCTCCGGCGAGGGGTCTTCCTGCACTTCATGTTCCTTTGAAGAAGCTACTCCTGAAATCTTCCGTGACCATATTCTCCCTAGCCCGTGTGACTTGATCGGCCTCCAGGTGAGCTCCCGACGGCGAGCTGTAACAGAACTGCTTTGGCAAATACAATGGCCATCAAATTGTACTATATATTGTAGCAGAGACAATGCAGACGGACTAGACAGGAGCCTCTGCAACGCAGTTCTCATAAAGTCAATGTCACATTTGTGGTGTGCGTATGATCCAACATGAGCCGCACTGAGTGGAGGAGCGAGCTCTAGCGCCAAGCCAAATCAGCCCTACGAAGGTCACTCAGTGATCGGAGAGCTTGCTCAATGTGACAAAAAGTACCAATCATAATCCAATTGATTCGACCTGTTCTAGTCGGCAGCAAGGCTCTCAAAAGATTTTCTGCCATGCCAGGGTACGTTCACGCAGGCTTGCCGCTGCGACCCCGGCACCATTGAGCATGGCCGTTGGCGCCAACTTCTCTTGTAAAAACTACGTGTGCTGACAGTGCACAATACCCGCATAGACCCATAGAATCGAGGTTCACATATCGAGAGAACCGAGTGCCGCATTATCAGAGACTCTTTCAGAAACATGATGGTGTAAGGCAATGGAATAAAGTCAGTACCAGCATACCTCCAGTGGGGACGAAGTCATTGGCTTTGACACGCGATGTGACTTGACTCGACTACTTCTGGGGTGATCACATAGACCTCGACGTCCATTTTCTGACTACCAAGCTTAAATAGACCCCTCGAAGCAAATTCATGCTCTACCCATACTACGTCGCTCTGTGGGGGACCTTTGGAGGAACAATGTATATGATGGGTCGACTTGTCCTGGTAGGCGCCCTACAAAGTCCTCAAGCGGCCTACAAATGAGCCGATCAAATCGACTCAAGAGATGTCTTGTGAAACGAATTCTAACGCTCGAGATTAGGGTCATAAGACATGGTTTGGCAAGGACTAGAGGAGAGTAGGTTGATGAAGCATAGGGTGAGGTCGGGAGCATGGGAGGTTTTGTAAATACACTACATGAAGGGCGCAATTGAATTGCTTTCGACGATCCTAATTTCACAATCTACATGATACAAATACATCATGCGTTGAGCAGCATTCTTTCCGTCTAGGAGAGGTCAAAGAGACTTAGAACCTGCACGAAATTCGGTTGCCCCATAAATCCCCTTATCGTATGTAAAGTAGACAGCTCTCTCCAGTATCCTGTCAGACCGAGCTTTTCATGGTTTCCTACTCATCTTCTTTTCCTGTTTCTTACTGTTCTTTTCCCTTTCCTTTTCCAAAAACTTCCTTTGCTCCTCGGCGCTCATACCATTGAGTCGACTATCCCGTATTTCTCTCTTTTTCTTCTCGCCTTCTAGCCTTCGCTCTTCGGTCTTTTCCTCGTCGCTCGCCTTCCGCAGCTTCTTTTGTTCTTCTTCTCTTACTGCTTGGATCTTTCGCCGTACCTCGGCGCGGAATTTTCCGGATTGTACAAGGACGTCCGGTAAGCGGAGGAAATAGCTAAATATTGGGAGAGTAGCTTCGTAAGCTGAGGGAGATACTGATGATGGTACTTTCAGAGAGATTGATATGCGCTTCTTTTGCGCAGTCTCGTTGAGTCTGCACAATTCGTCAGCCTTGATTGTGGGTCGGCGGTAGGAAACGGGTTACACACTTCTGGGGTTTGTCAAGCGGCTGGTCGGTAATGATTAAATGCTCGAAAGCGTCACCCGCAGTCTCAACGGCCTTGACTAGCTCGGGCGTGAGAAGAGCCTCAGTGATGGTCGCGCTTTCGCTCATCGTAGTTGCCCACATGGGGAGGCTAGCATGATCCTTGGTACTAGTAAGAGATATGTCATAGCGGTCTTCCCGGACGGACTTCATCAGATCTTTGTGCACAATCGCAAATACGAATTGGTCATAGACTGAGCTCTTGCTCCTTGCCTGAGACTCGATTGCATCTAATTGCTGTTGAGACTTGGCTGGGACCAATTCCTTCTCCCTCCCGTCAAACAATTGTGATGTAGCTTCCATTCTTTCTGTAGGAGCTCTTATACTTTCGAATAGGAAGCTCAAAATGAACTCGACAATAAGGGTCGCTGGGTTATATCGCTTGTAGAGGTAGAGCTTTACTTCTGTGGATGCAACATTCTGACGTCCAGTTGCGTAAGTTGTGTATTCTTGCGCTGTCTTCTCCTTCAAGACTTCCTGCTGATCCATTTGTGGACTTTCATTACTTGGCTCTCTCCTTCCCCTGTAGCCAACAAGTGCATACTCTTTCTGCAGCGCTGGTGCATGAGCTTCAATCCAGCGATTGGCTTTGCGCTTGTTCTTGCGGCGGCCCCATATATGCAGACCTATAATAACAATGACGAATGGAAGAATAACGGCCTCGGCATAAAAATCGGAAGGGCTCGTTCGCTCCCAAACACGGTACCATTTGGTATAGACGACGTCAATGCCAGTAGTAGGCGCAGCGCTGAGCGGAGTGGCAGCTTGAGCTGTCACAGGTGATATAGAAGCAGGTGTAGGATCAGGAGCTCCTGCAAAATCGGCGAAATCTATTTCGACTTAGTGGTGGAGGAAAGTCAGGGAGCTCGATTGGCGTTACCATCTTCACCACTAGATACAGGAGGCTGTCCCCGAAAGAGACCTTTTATGTAATCTGCCATAAGAAATCGCCCAAAACAGTATATTGGAATATATCGCGAAACAATGATTTTGAATTCCACTTGTCATCTGGTGAACTCAAGAAGTGAAATCTGTTTCTTGGAGATCCATGCCAAGCCCCCCAGTAGTCAAGCGCTAATTTTAGTGCCTGATAGCCTCGTCCGTTGTCCTTCCAACAATCCTGACAATACACGGATTCAGGATTAAAGATATTCCGGATTCTGAATGGATAAGCTCCACCATAAGTTGGATTCATGCTATACATATAGTTGAACAACTTACAGATGGTACAGAGCTCAGCGCGTGGGTCAAGGAAATGGTGAAGAGAGTGAAGACCTATGGAAAGAAAGGGGTGAACGGCCTCGCTGATGCCTTCAACCACCTCGATATCACAGCTTCATCTCCCCCAGGTATGTGCTTGATAGTCTCGTACCGGATCAAAATAAAAAGGGGCCAACATTTCTAGCCCAATCGCCCATCCGCCGGGCTCTTTTCTCCATTACTGGCAACGCAGGTCGAGTCGTCAACCCGCGAGCCACCAACAAATTCGGCTCTTCAGTTAGTCAGTGTAAAACGTATAGATCTCAGCAATGGCTTATATGACTGACATTGGCCGGGACCAGTCGTGTACGACCCAGAAGTTGAGGTTACCGCTCTTCTGTGCCTCAACTCCGTTGACGATGAGGTTCAATCGTTCGACGAAGTGTCAAGAACCTGGGCAGAAAACCTCAACGTCATTAAAATCGCACAAGGAAGGTGAGAAATCACCCCTTTTGTACTGTTTGGAGAGACGTAACACGTTGTTTCATACTGTGTGCTCTTGGGACGTCTCTTGAAACCAATGTATCATGTTTCAGCAGAGCTGACCCCAAGACACCTGATAGCTACGCTTCAATCTTGCGAATGTCACTGAAGGACAAACCTGAAACGTATACCATTTGGAAATTGATGCCACTAGAGGACAGTAAACACTGGCACAAATCTCTCTGCGTTGACACCACTCTCATCCACGATGCGGCGACAGAGATAATGGCGCTCGAGCTAATGAACGACGTTCCTGGATTCGTGCAGCTGCGTAGCGCGACTGTAGTCAAGGGAACCCCAACACCTTTCCTCGAGGAGATCTTCACCCAATGGATCAAACAGAATCCAGAGGATAACCAGCATTGTGATTACGGCGAGAACCCAATGTGGTTACTCGCAGAGATGACCGATGCAGGGCCCGACTTGGAGACCCTCCTCACCAAGGGCTTTCCTTCCGGGAAATACCTCAATAAGCGAACCAAAGGAGCACGATTAAGCCTGGAGCAAGCCTGGGATATCTTCTTCCTAACAGCGCAGGCCTTGGCAAGCGGAGAACAATACGCACGCTTTGAGCACAGAGACCTTCACCCAGGCAACATATGCATCAAATACATAGACCAAAAGTCGCGGAAGACTTCCAAAAATACCCAGTCCTTCCGACCACAAACTAACATCGAAGTCACCATCATTGATTACACCCTCTCCCGTGCCAACCTTACGGAAAGTACTGTCTTAGCACATAGCATGCAAGACAAGAGTATCTTTACACAAAAAAGTAAAAATCCCAATGATCAAAAGCAGTATGACATGTATCGCTGGATGCGCGACATCTTCGAAGGCACTCCACGTCCCAAGGGCAACACCAGCCAGCGTTGGAAAGCTTACATCCCAATGACCAACGTCTTGTGGCTCCACCATCTCTTGAGCATCCTATTACAAGAGACAGAGGATTTTGGTAAAGATGGGACGGGCTACACAGAGGGGAGCAGGCAGAAAATGGCATCAACGTTGGCAAACCTCCGCACGGAACTAGCCCCAGCAAGTGTTTCGCATTGTGACTACCTCACTGCGACGGATGTAGTCCGTCCCCAAATAGCGAAGAAAGCGAAGAAAGGGAGGGGTGATACTGGTGACGATTCGGACTATCTTGGTGAGACGGAGTATATGCGCGTGTTGGGGGAGCGCCGTTCAGAGAGAATGCGGAGTGCGCCATCTACCTCATGACTATCAGCGAGGCGAAAATGTGTGCCAGGAAGCTTTACTTCATGAATCGGTCAGTGCGATACCAGCCGCTGAGGGTTTGCAGCAGCCAGGGACTCAAGGTGTAAAACTTTCTTTCTGGATGCATTGGCAAAGTTGATACCCTACAAGCGATTGCATGGAGCGAGCATAGAGACAGAAACGATGAAAGAAACCATTTTAAAACTTGACACCATACCACACGGCACACCAACCCCCGATCCATTGAGACGCTGCCGTTACCGTACTTCAATCGCTGCGATTTCGGGAGTCTGGTTGCAACGTTTGTATTTCGCCATTGACGATGCCCATGCTTGTCCTTCATGGTGCCCCGAAAGTAGCAATTGAGGCAGTGTAGATGAATACGTAGTAATCAATATTACTTAGCAGCTATCAAGGGACACATATATGATCTATGAGTAGCAAGATCTGCTATGGTCTCCTGGTTGGACATGTGGAAATGGGACGAAAGAAAAATGTTGTTCTCCTGGAGTCCTAGGGCACTAGAACTATTGCGGCCAAGTTCCGGTTCCTAGCGCGGTCTCTGACTCGCGACTCTTCCATGGCGGCGTCACGATGTAGAGTAGAGTACAAGGCACCTGCAAACATCATCAGACACCCTGCACGAGAATACATCATGAGCTATTGGCTGGCTCGAAGACCGCCATGATACATACCTTGCCTGACCATCTCCCACAATAGCAAGCTGGAGTTATGGAGCGCATTCGCAGCGCTCTCAAACGGCGACTCTCCGCGCCAGTCTACGAGTCCATCAACGACGATGAGGACACGCAGAGCAAAGCACCCAAGCAGCGGTTTTCATGGCTGGAATACACCATCTTCCTCCTCCTCGGCGTCTCCATGCTGTGGGCCTGGAACATGTTCCTCGCCGCCTCGCCGTATTTCCAGCACCGCTTTCGCTCCTCTCCTTCCCTACTGGCGACGTTTCCCTCTGCATTGATATCGGTCTCTTGCTTCACAAACCTCGCCTCCATGCTTCTTCTCACTAAGCTGCAAGCTGGTGCCAACTATCCCAACCGAATCATTCTCTCCTTGGTTCTTAACATCGTCGCCTTTACGCTCCTTGCCCTTTCAACCGTCCTCTTCCGGGGAGTATCAGCAGCCGTCTATTTTGGCTTTCTCATGGCTATCGTGTTCACAGCTTCTCTCGCGACAGGGTTCTGCCAGAATGGCGTCTTCGCATATGTCTCTGGATTTGGAGTGAGCGAATACACGCAAGCAATAATGACAGGCCAAGCGATTGCGGGCGTACTACCCTGTATAGCACAGATCGTATCCGTGCTGTCTGTCGCTGCGCCTAAGAATGACAACGCAGGGATCGATGACGGCGAACCAAATATTCCTCAAGAAAGTGGAAAGTCAGCGTTCGCATATTTCCTTACCGCAACCGCCGTATCAGTCGCCACGCTGGCTGCATTCCTCCTGCTTGTGAGACGCCATCCAGACGCCGGCGTGGACATCAAAAGCCCCAACATGGAGATCTCTGCACACTCTGATGCCGAACCACCAGCCCGAAAAGTCGTCGGATTATGGGCCCTCTTCAATAAACTGCATTATCTCTCTACTGCTATTTTCCTCACCTTTGCTGTCACCATGTTCTTCCCAGTCTTCACTCAACAAATTACTTCAGTCCGCCCGGCTGATATAGCCCCTCGGATTTTGCAACCGGCATGCTTTATCCCCCTCGCCTTTCTGTTTTGGAATGCAGGTGATCTGGCAGGTCGTCTTTTTACACTTGCACCTCCGCTCGCGCTAGTGCGCTGGCCACGGACTGTTTTTGTGATGAGTATCGTTAGAGTCGTATTCATACCACTTTATTTCCTTTGCAACATTCACGGCCAAGGGGCAGTGTTACCGAGTGACGCATTCTACCTCATCATTGTACAACTGCTGTTTGGGCTTAGCAATGGGTATTTGGGATCTACGTGTATGATGGGAGTGGCAGAGTGGGTGGAGGTCGAGGAAAGGGAGGCTGCAGGCGGCTTTATGGGATTGATGCTTGTGGGTGGGCTGACGGTGGGGAGTTTGTTAAGCTTTTTGGTAGCATAGAGAGGGAATCATAGACGCATGGACAAGGCGAGGAAAGAGGTGGCATTGCATTGCGTGGGCGATTGGTAGAATGGGCGAACAAGGTATACCATGTTGAATTCGATTGATATCATGCTTTTTAGCTTACTCGACTCAAGTAAGATATGCCTCTTCTATGCTACCATAACGCCGCGAGTGGGGGTAATATGACTATCTTCATCATGTTCCGAACACTGACCTACGCCGTTGACGATGCTCCATTGCTGCAATATGCTCATATTAACAAGTGGCCCTGCTGATCCAAGGTGCAAATCTGGTCTGGGCTCATATCCGGCCCTCCTCAGACTTCTGAGTGACCGTCTCGGGTAATGGCTCATCAGAGGCCTTGGTCTTCAAAGCTTCTTCGTCCTCATCGCCCTCAACCGGGGGCTCTTCCTCCGAGAGCTCTTCAACCATATCGTCGTGATTGATAAGAGCGCCCCTACTTTGTTCGTTTGGAACATCCCCGTCTTTCGTCTCACCTCCACTCATCTGCCACTCCATCAATTTCGCAAAGGCACCCTCATTATCCTTACTCAACTCCGCATAAGTGCCCTGTTGTGCCACTTTACCGTCTGGAGACAGTACAATGAGACTGTCTGAGCGCTTGATAGTGCTAAGACGATGGGCGATAGAGATAGTAGTATTGTTACCTTTGAGTAAGGCTGCCAGAGCTGCATTAACGAGCGTCTCCGACTCAGCATCGAGAGCGGAGGTAGCTTCATCGAGTATCAAGATGTCAGGATTCTTGACCAAAGCCCTCGCAATTGCTATTCGCTGCTTCTGACCGCCGGACAACATTGCTCCTCTGGGTCCGACAGAAGTGTCAAGACCGTCAGGGAAGTCTTCAATAAAGCGACAATTTGCCTTTCGAGCAGCTTCGATGATGTCTTTGCGACTGGCGTCAGGTTTCGCGTAAGCGATATTGTCAGCAATGGTACCGGAGAAGAGGACTGGCTCTTGAGACACAAGGCCAATCTTGCGCCGAAGCTGTTTGACGTTCATAGTCGAAATGTCCATACCATTGATCTTGATTGAGCCTTCAGTAGGTGTATAAAAGCGAAGAATGAGCGAAGCGATGGTTGACTTCCCGCCTCCTGAGGGTCCAACGACAGCGACATTGGAGCCTGAAGGAATTTCAAAGTCGAGGTTCTTGAATATATCGACAGCAGGCCTAGTTGGATATGCGAAAGAGAGATTTTCAAAGCGAATGGGGCCCCGGGCTGAGGTGACTGCTGAGCCAACAGTGGGAGATATTGTTGGCTCGCGGTCTTGAAGTTCAAAAAGACGGCTCGCTGCCCCAACCCCTTTCATGAGCTCGGACCAGAATCCCGAGAGACCGAAAAGGCTTGAGCCCGCGTAGGCAGTGTACATAAGGAAAGATGTCAGTTCGCCAATGCTGATGGTGCCAGATGTCACCATACCTCCACCCACGTAAAGCAGCGCGAGGATAGTCATGTTACCCATCATACCAGTCTATATGCAATCAGCATTGTTTCAATTGTTTCGAGACTTATGCGTACCGCACTGAAGTACGTAGCCGAAATATAAGCTTCTCTCTTTCCTAGACTAAAGATCTTCTTGACCTGCTTGTTGTATCGCGCGACCTCCAGAATCTCCCCAGCGAACGCTTGACTTGTCCGTACATTTCCTAGCCTTTCTTCAGCAATCTTGGTCAAGGTCCCTAGATTCTTTTGGATTTTTCGGCTAAGATCTCGCATAGCACGACCATAAAGAGCGGTTCCAATGGCTACTGGTGGAAAACAGATAGCTAAAACACTAGTCAACTTGAGACTGACAAATGCCATGAGCGTTAAGCCAGCCACACCGCTGACCAAAGAGCGCAGTCCATCCGAGAGATTCTGTGTAATGCTTTTTCCAACAATGACCGTATCCGAGCTTAGGCGCGAGATCAGATCTCCAACCCTGTTAGCATCGAAGAACTCTGCGTTTTGAACGAAGGTCCTTCGGAATAGCTGAGATCGCAATCGAGCCACGATCCGCTCTCCTACAATCCTTAGTATGATGATCCGTCCGTAATTAGCCCCTGCCCCAATGATCAGAATCCCTCCTAGGGCAAGATACAGAGTCTGGAGATCGAATCCGTAAAGCTGGCCGCCAGCCTCTGGCTTCGTAGCGACATCAAGAAATTTCCCAATTGAAAACGGGATACTCATAGATATCGAAGACGATATTATGAGAAATAGGAAAGCCCAGGAAAGTACTCCAGCTTCTGGCCGTGCAATTTTGACAAGACGCCATGTCTCCCTAAGTCCGCCTCCTCCCTTTTCCTTTGGATCTCTTGCGAGGCGCGCACTCAGGTTTACTTCCGTAGCCTTATTCGCCTTCTCAGAGCGCGAGAAGCCACGCTCTTCTGCTTCGTGCTCGAGCTCTACCTCCTCTTCTTCCTTCGCTGCAGGCTTTTTGTGGAGTTCAGCTTGTGCATCCGCCTCATTCTCTAAAGAAGCATCTTGTTTTGGTATGCCGGGCCTTACTTCTTTATGCTGTGCGGGCGTGCTTGTGAAAGTTCGCAGATTTTGTAGGACTTTGGGGCGGATTAGGAAGGCCTTGGGATAAGGAGTGTTCGAGGGTCTTGGGATCGTAGGGCGAGTGTGGCTAAAGACACATGCCTTGATGGTAGGCACTTGCACAGGAGGTCTCCATTGCAATGGGCTCGGCACGGTCTTACTATAATTCAATGGTGGAAAGGCATATGGATGCGCAGTGCCCAGCGCTGGCGCCTTGCTCAGTCGCTGTAGGAGCAGCTGAGAGCTGCGCATGTTATGAAAGGCTAACTTCCATCTGGTACACTGACGGGAGCTTTCTGGTACAGAAAAGCCTGGTGCTCTAAGTTTGAATATATGAATGCCTTCAGACCGCGGCCTAAATGTAAATACTCTAAAACTAGCGCTATGACGTCGATCCCGTCTACTGTGAAAATGTACCAACCCTTGATCAAAGAAACTTCAGCTGTAGATCTTCTTTATAGTAAAATAAAAGCTCTGGGAAGCTGATTCGAAAGCAGAATGATTGCAATTGAGGGTTCTTTTGGCTTTGCTATCCAATTTTTCTTGCAATAGCATCTCATCAACACTGAACGACCCAACGAAGTCTAACACAGCGGAGCTGTCTCCGGTATGAGGGTCTAAGAGGCATAGCTTGACACTTTCTTTCACCTAGACTTGACAGTGCTCAGCCGAAGATTTAGAAGCATGAGACGACTGTTGTGTTGGTGGGTTAGATTAGTCATGGAGTATGCCAGTAGTTCGAATGTGTAGACGACAGGATAGTCTGACATCTTCATATGTCGAACGACGGACCGTCGATGAATGGCTTATAGTGACCATAAGTAGCGCATGATGGGAGATACCTGGACAAAATTTCATACCGGAAAAGCAGGTCTGCAGCAAATGCCTACTTGAAGAGAAGTGGGTATTGCATCGCTATCGATCTTCAAGAGGATGCACAACCAGGGCCAAGGCACAACCCTCACCAGTACTCTTTCAGTCTCCTCCAAAAGCATATGATCATATATTTCCCATCAGGGTGGGTACTCTTATGCTCAGAGTCGCCTTGCTTGCCACTTCTTCGCTATAGGTCAACTATTTCTGCATCATGAGCTGGACGAACTCGTTGTCTGATATCAGTCAGCAGTGATTCTCCCCAGGGAAAATGACTTCGCGTCATACAGTCAATCCTTCCATCACCATCCTGATCAGCCTCCCTAATCATCTCATCCACTTCATCATCTGTTAACTTTTCCCCAATGGATGTCATAACATGACGCAGCTCAGCAGCGGAGATAAAGCCATTGTTATCACGATCAAAGACCTTGAATGCTTCTCTGATCTCTTCTTCTGAGTCGGTATCTTTCATCTTGCGGGCCATCATGGTTAGGAATTCTATGGAAGAAGAAGGGTCAGCTGAACGTCCGAAGAACGCATTGCTACGGAAATGATAACTGACCCGGAAAATCAATCGTTCCGTTATTGTCTGAGTCCACCTCATTGATCATGTCTTGCAGTTCGGACTCGCTTGGGTTCTGGCCGAGCGATCGCATAACAGTGCCCAGCTCCTTGGTAGTGATTTCACCTGTATTGTAGAAGACATATTCAGTTTTCTGGGATCAATATGATTGTTACAAAGTGTAGTGATCCAGCTTGGACTAGACAGGCTACTTCTCGTGGTGCTGTGGGTTGCTTGACTTACCATCGCCGTCCTTGTCCTACATGACATGGATGTTAGTAGCATACAATGACGACGAGAGAACAGGACCTACGAAGAGGGAGAACGCTTCCTTGAACTCGGAGACTTGTTCTTCGGTAAGCGAGTCTGCCTGAAAAGATGTCAGCGTCTTGCAGTTGCGCCTTGACAACGCGGGGTGTAGGGTGGGGGGAGCAGTATGGGCGTACCATGTTGTCTGTAGAGATTCCGAGACGCAGGATCTGGTCGTAGTGAAGATAGCCCAAGCTTGTCCGATTGTAGCTGGATATGAGGTAGAGTGATCTATCGTTTCTTATGGAGATTCGAAATCGAAATCGAACCAGACTCGTGGGGTCGCACAAGGCTGATAGCTGAAGAGCGCCAAGCCTTTTAAGGAGAGCGCTAGGGTCTTTTTCGTTGACGGGATAAGCCGATGTCTACAAGCAGAAGACAGCTCAAACATGCGATGTCTGCGAGTGAAGGGGTAGCTTTGCTTAAATAAGTCGCTAGGTGTGATCCTGGTCAAATTTTCAGAGTCGCCTGACAGCTATGTCAGGTGTATGGAGAGACCGCACGAATTTGTAAGGACTGCGTCTTGCAAGCCCTTAGCCCCCAGGGCTCTTCACAGCAACTTGTCGTTGACACAGAAACCCCACAGATATATCTCATACCGTCAATCGTACGCGCATCACCCGACAAAGAAGCGGAGACTCGCAGTGCCTTCGAGCAATGGCTTTTCTGCATCTGGGTACCAGTCCGAAGAGACACGCGGTCTTATGTCCGCAGGGGCATTCGAAGACGATGGAGATGCGATTATTGAGATGGACTTATTGCCGCCGCGCTGGGTTGATATCCAAGACGAGGTCACGGAGCTGCTGTCCACGATAGCTAAGAGGTCGGCCGAATTAGAGAAACTGCACGCAAAACACGTATTGCCAGGCTTTGAGGATGAGGATATTAAAAAGCAAGAGGAGACGCAGATAGAGCGTATGACCCAAGAAATTACGCGAGGCTTTCACGACTGTCAAAAGGCTATACAGAGAGTCGAGATGATGGTTAGGGACGCCAGGCACCAGGGCAGTGTCAGCACAGCAGATGAGACCATGGCACGAAATGTGCAGATATCCCTCGCCAGTCGCGTGCAAGAAGCGAGTGCTGGCTTTAGGAAGAAGCAGAGCAATTACCTGAAAAGTAAGATGTGTTGAGGAACCAAAGTGTACGATCGCTAATGTGTAGTTAGAAATACGTACACTTGGCGGCTTGACCATACCTTTCGACCATTCCTCAACACCGTCACAGAATCCCTACAATGATCCTTCCATGATGGAGTCAGAGACCGACAAGTCATTTTCTCAATCAACGCTGCAGCAAACCTCGCTTAAACGATTAAATACCAATGATGTCGCTATTGCACAACGTGAACGAGAGATAAATGACATCGCCCAAGGCATCATCGAGCTAGCTGATATCTTCAAAGAACTTCAGGGCATGGTCATTGATCAGGGGACCATGCTGGACCGTATAGACTATAATGTGGAGAACATGTCTGTCAACGTCAAGGCCGCTGATAAGGAGCTTAATGTGGTGCGTTTATGTTTGCCCCCATGCTTCAGACTATGGCTGTTGTTTCTGAATTTTTCTTTAGGCTACTGGTTACCAACGAAAATACACGAAAAGGAAGATACTTTTCTTACTTTTTCTTCTTGTCATCGGCATGTTTATTCTCTTGATCGTGAAACCAAAACGTTCAAGAGCGCCTGATTCAGCTCCGGCTGCTTCGCAAGCCGATCCGATAGGTAGATTGGGAGTCGCATGGCCCGAACCGGAAGCTGAATCCTTGGGACCTGACATTGTAACACCCAACGGTGTAGACGGAGGGTGAGCGGAAACGTTCGCATCTCCACTTCGTCGGTAAGAGAATGGGGCAAAAGTCATGCATGGACGCAACTCCATGGGCAAATTGACCTCGTGACAATAGTCCTCCACCTCCTGCAATGCTCGAGAGAGCATGATACCCAGAGAAACTGAGTTCCATACTTCTACGCATTATCTTCGAGCATCCGCAAGATGGCCAGCCTCACCCGCTAAGTGAGGAGGTTGATCGACAGATTTTCGCATTTTACCGGCTGTATGCCTCTCTCCATGCGTGAACATCGCTCCATCCTGTTATATAAATGCCTGGGTTCAATTCCATGGGGGTTATGTTCAAGATCAAAAATCCAGTCGTGCTTCTCAGTCCTCTATCCTTTCTAAGAGGCCTGCAACTGATCTCTTCGGCGCCGTCTATATAGGACAAACCGCATAAAATTAAGTAAGTTTGACATCTGATGTGTTGATTAGGCTCATCCAGCTAACATCACTGTAGTCGTCATGGCGACCAATACCCGCTACACCGATGAAGAACGCTTGGCCATGTCGAGTTGCAATATCGATTTCAGCAGTTGTTCAAACGACGACTGCCAAAGTGACAAAGCTAAATTGGCTTTCGCTACTTGCTGCTTGGTAGACCTCAGGAAAGAAGCAAAAAGCCAAAGACTCATGCTCGAGAAGCAGCGAGTAGAAATCGTCGAGCTAAAAAAGCAACTTAATGACTTGATTGAGGAGCAACGGGGAAAGGACACAATGGACGCCCCTAGAGCCGAAAAATGGCATGTCTTCCCGGCAAGATAGATCTAGATTCTGCTGTGCAAAGGGATTGATAGTGTAGCTAGAGACTAAGAAGGGTCAGAGGCCATAAATCATCGGAAAGATGGTGTACACGTTTTCGATATTTCGTCTTCTTTAGCGCAAACAGTCTACTGGGGCAAAATTGACGTCGGTAGATTATGAGAAAACATACCCTATTCTCATGTGTTTCGCCGAATCATGTTTCGATTGTCTAAATTCTTGCTCGACTACCTTATTGAGCCAACTTCACTGCCATTCTTTACTGTACACGCCTTTCCACATGCATCGCCATGGCTCATCTCAAAAACAAAAATCAAAAATCAAATGACTTAGAGGATCAAGTCAAGATCACGCTTAATCTAACTTCCACGGCTACCATGAATTACCAAATCCAGAGGAGCCTCTCAATCCTGCGAACGTCTCATAGTGCGATTTGTTCGGAAACCCATCGCTATTGACTATAAAAAAGTCCCAAAGTGACAAAGGAGCAATTTGTCCAAAAGGCCGTAGGATTGATTATCATTTCCAAACATGGGGGCCGATGTCATGATGGACCCGCAGTGAACGCCAAAGGGCATTTTGGAATGGGTCGCGGATATGGGCGAAGAGAGAAGACAAGCGTATTCAAGATCTGGAAGCTGCGATGACGAAGATTGCCGCAGCTGCGGAACAGATATCGCTACTGACATAGTTGGCATGGCAGGGTCGACGCTGCATATTTAGGAGGATTTTGGAGGGTATCTTGAAAACTGTGAGGAAAATGGATTCGGGCAGAGCTCGATAGATACAAAATCATTGAACGAGCATATTTTGTTTGGAGATCACAAATTCAGCCTGACCTTTGTTGTTCCACGGGGAAGGTTCACGCATTATCCACAGTAACACAAGCCAATTTCTTGCAACACGACTGCTGGCTGCATCAAAGAAACAAACCTACACAATGGCAAGGATTCTGGAAACCCCAATACAGTATGATACTAAACATTCATAGTATTCGCCTTATTTTTATGTCAGACCAATAAAGTCTTATCGCGATCCAATGATGTCGAATCTCAAATTTTCGGACCTGGCTCCCCTGAGAAGAGGCTATGAGTACGTCCCATCTCCTGACATCGAGCCAGCCAGAGATAAGTTACATTCTTTACCCGCGTTTTTTCTTCCCTGTTGACAAACTCCCACAGACCATAGAGGTAGACAAAGATGTAATGATAAACTTGTCTAAGGACCTGCGCAAAATGAAGAAGACCGCCCAAGACGCCAGCAGAAACGTTCGACTCCGCATTGAAGGTAAAGATGAGAGGATCAATGAGTTGGAAAAGGAGAACGCGGAGCTACGAGAGATAATTGAAAAGCTGCAGGAGAACATTTTCGAGAAGGATGAATGCATCAAGTCGTTGGAGGTGGCGCAACAGCAACGTCAATAATTTGATCATGAACGAAACAGCAACTGGCCAGGCTGTTGGTCACCACAAAGTGTCAAGAGTGTGGATGGAAGGTTAGATTTTGAGGCACTGTCGTTTCCCGAAATGCAATGCCATATGGGCCCAACAAGTGAGAACGTTGAGCATTGTGTTTTGAAATTGGACACAGAAAGTTGAGCAAGGGTTCGTACTTTGGAGGCGGTCATTGTAACAGGACTCTCTCTCGTTGCTAAACGCCGAGAAACCCAACATGCAGGGGACACTTTGCTTTTCCAATTCTAAATTACTAACGTCATCACAACAATTTTCTAGTCGGATATGCGCCCATCAGGATATGCTGTCCGTTGGTTCCATTCTTCCGTTTGAAGCCGTCTCAGCGTACCATTTCGACGCCTTGGCAGTCTTCAGGTATACAACGTCTCCTTTGATAGCATTAGCCGCAATTTAAAGCTTCAAACACATTACCCCAAAAGAGAGCTTGAGCTTGAAAAGGCCGGCTGTGGGTACATCAAGTATCGTGCATAACGATCCGGACTGGACAGGAAAAGTGATCGATTTGAGATCATGAATCTCTTAAAGGTTCCTATCAACTTTCAATGTACAAAAGAATTGTACCCTGTCTGGGCTCCAGCATCTTTTTACATTGATCGCACGTAACGGTAGTTCCTAGTCGTATCATCCTAGGTTTTTGCAAAAACTCATATTAACGTCCTCCGCTTTCAGCTCTCAGAAGTTCCGCAACATCGTCGTCTAAGTTGGCCATCGCGTCCTCTCCTTCACCAAAGCCGGGATAATCGTCATCAATCTTCCGTTTCTTCGGCGACACACCTTGGCTTCCCACATAATGACGTACCGGTGGTACTGATAGACTGGATAGCAGGTCTGCTCCAACCATTGGTGGTGCTACTGGTGGATGTGTTGGCGGGGGCTCTGACGGTGTCTGCAACGCTGAATGTGGATCGGAGGAGAAAAGTCGCTGCTGCAGACCTCCGTTTGGGCCCGGCGCTGCACCCGTGGAATCATCTTCAGACGGTCTGGATTCTGGAGGTGGTGTAAGGTCCTCGACATCGGGACGCTCTGGTTCGTTCTCGTTTGGAGTAGCAGCATTGCCATTGGCCCTCGAACCGGCGCCAGGGCTCCCGTACGCTGCCACTGGAGTTGACTCCGCAGAGATTATACCGCGCATGATGCCATCCTCCACTTCCCTTTTCTTTGCCTCCACTGCGTTCTTTCGGATGGTAAGTGACTCCTTCTGGGCCTCTTCAGTCGTCAGTGCTGCCCGATTGCTTTCAATGATCTTCTCAAGACCTTCGACCAGGCTTCGACGAGCTTTGATGCTTTCAGACACAGCGCCTTCGGCATTGGCGAGGCTCTTGACAAGTGCACTGAGACGAGCTGCATGCACTGGTGCTGTTGGAGTTGGTTTAGTAGGATCACTTAATTTATCATAGTCGGCGTCGGCATCGGGAACGGCGCTGGCTGTTGAAGCGGCTGCTTTCGAGACGGCAATCTGGAAAGGGACGAGAGGCTGAATCTCAGAAGGAGCCGAAGGACCAGATGAATTTGAGAAGAGAGAACCGCCTAGGAGTGGCTTCTTATTTGATGCGCGGGATTTATCGATATCTAGGATATGCATCAGCCTAATTAGTAGGCAACTCAGGTAAAGGCCACACACCATCAATACGTGCTTCTATGGCGACAAGGATGGTATTGTCAAAGATTTGCCGTTGCCTCCATACTTCAACAACACGACGTAGCTTGCTCTTGACATCCTCTGTAGCCCCTTTGTAGGCAACGGCAGTGGCTTCAGCGATGATGGGAGAAAATGCATTGATGAACTCCTCTTTCCTTCTGGCTTTCGATTGCTGGGCGACTTCATTGGCGAGGTATATGAGGTTGAGCCTTTTGTTTGAGCTAGAGTCTTTGAGACGATTGAGCCAAAGAGTGCCTGTGCGATCTGCGTGTCTCCTAGAATTTAAATATTAGCAGATGATAGTGACGAACAACTACGGTCGAGCCGTACCTATGGAACATAACCCATTGCGCTACTGTCACGATACTCTCTTGTGTCTCATTTAGAGCTGAGAGCTTCGCCTTGACCGCATCATCTGTATACGCCATGTCTACAGCTCTACGATTGTTTTGTAGCTAAACCTTTCACGGCGTTGATGTTATATCAGTGGCAGACTGGCAGTAAAGGATGTCGCATTCTTTGTCGCAGATCGGTTCAAGGCGGCGAGGGCGGCCGAAATACTTTAGCTTGGTCCTCACTTTATTAAACAATAAAGTCACTACGGACAGTACAGTGAATTTACGATCCCTAAAGCTTCAACACTCACTTACTTTCTCTTTCATTCGTGAATGCATTTGAAACCAATCTACTGTCAACCACTCATTACATAGCCTCCGTCTACTTGAGTACTCAGAACAATGGCGGACAGATTCCCCTCTCTAGAAGACTTCTCAGAAGGTCCATAGCTGATGGCAATTCCACTACCGTAATATTCAATGCTAATTCTGCTGCCTAGGTCATACCGAGCCTCGGGGCAATGGTGCAACCAGTACCGGCGGTGTTGGAGCAGATGACGATTTTCTTGCAAGGGAACGTGCTGCGCTTGGAGACGACGCTGCTCAATTTGGCCCAACGAGTGACAACACAACGAAATTAGAGGATGGTGATGATGATTTGCTTGGTGGCGGGGGGGACTACGGTCAAGGACATCAAGCGGGAGAAGAAATATCTGAGTTTGAGAGTTCATTCCCTGCAGTCGATACACAGAACCAGGTGAGTGGTATGGGAACACGTAGTTACGGAGTCGTTGGCTAATTTAGGACCGTAGCAAGTTGGACCTGGTGGAACAATCACTGGCTCAAACCTTCCATTTCAGCCCTCGCAAAGTACGTACGGTGGTTACACTGCGCCAGACGAAGAGTCAGAGCCTGTCCGGTCCGTCCTCCCGTTACTGGCCTTGAAATGTAAGGCAGAATGACTCAGCTAATACATTGCAGACAATGGCGAGAGCGTCGAGACCTTGGTCTTGCCGAACGAGAGAAAATTTCCGCCTCCAAAAAAGAAGAAACCATAACAGCCGCCCGCAGTAATCTTGATGACTTCTATGAGAATTACGCTCAGAAGACAGACAAGCAAGTTGCGAAGACACGCAAAGAAGCCGAAGAATTCTTGGCCAGCCGAGAGGATACATCTGCTGGGGGTACGAGTTGGGAGCGAATAGCTAAACTGGTCGATCTAAGTGGGAAAGGAGCAAAAGGTGGGGCGAGCGGGACTGGGAAGGAGAAATTTAGAGAGATGTTGCTGGACTTGAGGAAAGACGAGAAGGCACCTGGGGCAACGGGGTATTGATCAGAGCGCTTTGGGAGCATGTTGTGGTGCAGGTCGAGTGGTGCATCCGAGCTACCTGCATGTGAATAGCCGTGGCGTTCCCGGCGTCCATATGCATAGGCACACAGAAATAGCTGGGTGTCAGTGCATAGATTCATAGAGAGACGAAATCGAATAATTGGGGAGCTCTCAATCGCTGAGAATAGTTGAATGGCGGGCCTAAATTCTGGAATATTCTGGTATATAGCCTTATCACACAAACATCCCGCCAAGAGTACGCAACCTTGCATGAACATCTACCTTACCTATATTAGTGTCCTATGGTGAGCTGCATACAAAATACAAACTTCAGTCAGCACCATGGTAGTCAATTATAGCAAGTGGGATGCCCTTGAGCTGTCTGACGACTCAGACATAGAAGTACACCCTAACGTCGACAAACGCTCGTTCATCCGTGCTAAACAGAACCAAATCCATCAACATCGGTTTGAACGGAAACACCAGATAAAAACGCTCAAATACGAACGTATCATCAATGATGGCATGCTCGAACGTATCGACACACTGCTCGCTTCTCTTCACAAACACGCCTCCCAAGCCACCGGAGGAAATCCCGACGAATTTATGATGCAGGCACTGATGGAGTGTTCAGGAGATCCTGCCAAGGATAGGTGTCCGGATCCTCCAGAGGGAGTTCATTACAAGGAAGAGCAGCCAGGGACGTACAGCCAGATGATGGCAGGTTTGGTAGACCAAGTCAAGAAAGAGATAGGATCAGAGCCAAAGGATTGGTACTCAAGCTACGTGAAGGGAGTGGAAGGGCATAAGACGAAGGTACAAGGACTACAGAGGGATTTACTGAAGAAGCTCAGTGAGCTCGAAAAAGAGGAGAGTAGTAAGATTACAAGTGAGAGTATACATGAGGGTTTTAGCCAATCATCTGTATCGAAGGAGAAAGAGAAGCCAAAGGAGCCCACGAAGACAATTGAAGTACTGAATCCGGGATCTCTCAAGAAGGATCCATTACGAAGGCTAGACAGTGGTGGACAGACATCCGGTGCAGATGCGGATGTGGATGAGCCTGGATCCAATGAAAAAGACGAGACAGATATTGAGCCTACAGCGCTGGGGAAGCAGTTTGCCAAAATTAAGACCGGAGACTACCGAGAATGTTTGAGATTCATATCAGAATACCACGAGGTGGTGAAGGAGCGAGAGACAGATGGCCTCCTGATGGAAGCTTTCAATGCCCAAATGGAGGGGAAGGGGACCTATGCAAGGCAATGTGTGCACCAAGCTCTGCTGCTTCAGTATTGCAGGTCTCTTGGTAAGGACGGTGTAGGCTTGTTCTTCAAAAGAATCACTTCGCCAGGCCACAACGCCCAGAAAGTCTTCTTAGACGACGTGAACACGACATATGCTCGCATTAAGACTCGTACTGCTGAAATAGCCAAAGAGCGTGCGGCCAACCCTCAGGAGCGCGAAGTCGAACAGATACAACTTCATGCTGTTGAGCCAGGCACAGAAATACATATCAACGTTCCTCAACCTGACAGCAACGATGACACGGAACAACAAGCTCGCATCATATTTGAGCGTTTCCCACCTGGTCTCCAGCGGGCGCTGGAAAGTGGAAGCCTGGACAGGGTCAATGAGGTTCTTGGAAAGATGAGCGTAAGCGAAGCAGAAGAGGTAGTAGAGCAGCTTGGTGAAGGGGGTATGTTGAGCTTGGAGCAGGGAGTTATAGATGGTACTACTGAGGAAGGCCAAGGTAAGCTGAGAGAACTAGAAAGGGAAGCAAGGGAAGGCAAGCAGTCAGAAGGCGACGAATCTAGGGAGGAAAAAACCGACGAAGCGGAGGTGCGGCTGAGGGAGTTGGAAGTTGAGACGAAGGGAATCAATGGTAAGGGACCTGCGGAGGTTGACGCTGCGGACTTAGATTGAAGCCGTTAGTCTTCATGATTCATGGTCGCTATGAGTGAACAGGTCTTTTCCTCATGTGAACGGCCACTCGCTCCTCCTTTTAGCCCCGTACACAGTAAAAGCCAAGTCTTCCTACCGACCAAACCTTTCATTCGTACAGCATTAAGCAGACTGGGTATCGAAAACGCAATGCAGCCCAAATCCCTCACAAAAGGTCTGCCAAAACTCCAGTCCACTATATCAGTACCGTAAATGCCGCGTCTCGCTAATCAAGCCCCATATGCTGGGGGAGGCGCCTCATCTCTCTCGCTGTTCTGGTCCCAGAAACCGCTGTTTGCGGCTTTTTGATCCTGTACTTTGCGTGCTATCTCGCCGGCCATCTTTGCCATCCAGCTCCCTTCTAGTATACCGCTAGATGAGGTCTCGACGAACGGGGATGGAGAAAGTTGTCGAAGAAGAGCTGGTGAGGATGATGGCTCGAGGGACTTATTGCCCTTTTCTTTCGCAAAATGACCAGATTGCAGGGATTGCGACGAGCGCAGTGTGGGCCGTTTCCGTGGCTGGACTTCAGCGACAGCTGGCTTGTCGAACGTTTCATACATCGAAGCTCTCGGCGTGTTATCAATTGACTCGTCCCACTGCGGCGGACGAGGTGTGAGATTACGTAGACGCATAGGCGTGCCGTCGCCCGGTTCTTTCGCTGGCTTTTCTGGCGTCCTTGGCGGAGTAATCAACTCTTCACGTCCTGCAGGTTGAGGTGGGGCTCCGTATTCCGATGGCGCTGAAGACATAGTCCCAGAACCAGAGGCTGTAGTGCTTTCGCCGCTTACACTCTCAAGATCATCGCCTTCGAAGGCTTTGTTACGGAGATTTACCACTCGATGCTTTCGTCTCCTTCCCCCATGCGATTTCTTAGAGCCCCCCAATCCCAGCCCTGACGCCGCTGATCCAAAACTTGATAGCGTAGGTCTGCTGGGATTCTGGGCAGGATTATTTGCCTCTGAAAAGACGTATGTAGTGCTGGTATTACCTGTCCACGAATGAGAGCGTGCGATGGACGGTGTGATTGGCGTCGCTTTCCCGCTACTTTTCTGCATTTCACCGCGCTCAGTAGGGCCTGCCCATGCCCTGAACACAACGTCTCTGATTCCGGGAGTAAATAGCGACAAAGTCCTGTGCGAATCAGTCAAAGCTCCCAACCGAAGTAGGTTCTTCTGAGAGAATAGCGCGTGCATTTCCGAGCCAGAGTCTAACGTCAGCGCCGCTATTTGCGAGGGATCGAGTCTGTGTCCAGATATGTCCACTGGATCTTGTGGTGGACTTGCTAATGGGTCGACTGGCTTTTCCTCTCCATTTGAGTCTCGCCTCTCTCGTGCAAGCTCCCGATCTTCCTTTTCTCGGTATTCTGGCACCCACAGGCGCTGCGATAGACGATGGATAATCACTGGGACTTCGTCCATTAAAAGAGCCCGTAGTTGTCCTTCGATCTCCTTCTGCAGGTAATCCCGTACGAAGGGGATCGCGTCGAATGTCGAAGAAACCTTCAGGGACTCTAGGGGATCGTTGCGGAAGACTAGTGTAAGGCCTTTTTGTTTAGAAAAAACCAGTATAATAAAAGCTGATAGTTTAATCTCCGAGAGGGTGATTTGGAGCGGTATGGTCAGGCCGGAGGATGCTGCAAGAGGTTGTGGGGAGGTGAAGGAAGGCTTCGTTGATAGGTAGGTATGAAGGGGGTTCGCCTAGCATCTTCGTCAGCTACATATCCAAGTAAGCTATCTTCTCGAGTACATACCTGAACCCTGGTCTTCAAAGTAAGAAAAGCATCACCTGTATAGCACATCTTGAAGATTCCCCTAAAACGATCTTCTGCCAGGTCTCCAATTTCCAATATCTCGAGGTCTGGCGGGACAGATCCCAGGTTCAGCTCATTGACGAGGATATCATCGACAATTATCGGCGGCTTGGGAGACTTGTTGAGCGCGGTCGTCAAGAGCTCTTGCGCTCTTGTGTAGAATGATGCGTCCGCTGTCAAAGGCGACCAGTTGAAATTGAACGCCATTGTAGAGACACATTGAGGGATCTAAGGGCCGCCGAGGCTTGAGTACTCGTTTATCTTTTGCAAATAAGGTATGTCTCGTGCACGGGCTCGGATACTCTCATTCGGGATGCACCGAGACAAAGGGGATCATTGCCGAACAGCTAGAACCAAAGATCATACGAGTAGGCAGCGAAACAAGGGTTCTCCACGCTTGCTGCAGATGATATCTTCGACGATTCGTAAAGACCGCAGCGGCATCAAAACCAAATGTTTGGACTAGTCTAGTTCTAATTGCCGAGGTTCCGCCGAATTTGGTGCGTTGCCGAGCTACTCTACTCCGTAGTCTCTCTTGATTCATCTCAACAACGATATCTTGATCCTCGATACCTATCATGCCATAAGCCCGTGACACAGTACGCAGTAAGTCTTATGAGTGGCAGGTGCAGTATTCGATTTGGATTGGAATATTCCGTATCCTCAAAGGTCCTGTCGCTGACCGGAGAGCGCTCTTTACGTTCAAACAACAACTCTCGAAATCCCTAGTACCCGACATGCCGGCACCATCTCCATTGCCCTTATATGTATACAAGATTCTACCAGAAGCGCCTCCGAGTCCACTACCAGACGAACTTCCCTTGTCAGCTCTAGATGCAAAAGACGGCTTCATCCATCTTTCAACTGCCTGGGAGACGCCTGCTACTGCTTCTTGGTTCTACTCACACGCCAAAAGCATTTGGCTACTCAAGATACCGTTGACGAAGATCGAGGGCGGCGTCAAATGGGAAGAGGCTAGGAGTGGATTTGCGCATCTCTACGGAAAAGGGTTGAGAAACGACGAGATCACAGAGACAAAAGAATATAGAAGGAGTGAGAAGGGAGATTGGTATAGCTTGCTCAAGAATGATACCTGGCTATCTTAATAGGCCTTGACTAAGTTTTTTTTTGCAACACCAACACCAATAACACTTCAAATATTGTAGTTGGTCCAAGATTGAATGACCGGAGGTTGCTCCGCTGTGTCGTCATACCATAACAGTAAAAGCCGTCATTACTGACATCACATGCGCAATACTTGACTTCCTACTCGAAAGTCCATGTATCTTTGCAATCCTAGACTCATTCGATCTGCGACTCGAACAATCAACCGTCCTCTCCTTACAAAGCCTTTCCAACCCCAAATAACGCGTTATCAAGCACCACGATTTACATCAACCAAAACAAATAGCAGAATGGACACCAACAATGCCGACCTTGAGCTTGGCAACCTGTTCAATGTCCAGGGCAAAGTCGCCCTTGTTACTGGTGGAGGTTAGTCAAACCTTCGCTGTGTTAGACGAACATTTCTAAACATGATCAGGTTCCGGCATTGGTCTCATGGCCGTTCAAGCCCTGGCTGTCAACGGTGCCAAAGTATACATCGTTGGCCGTACGGAGGAGAAGCTCAATACCGTCGCTGAAGTCCACGGCAAAAACATTAAGGGCGAGATCATTCCCCTTGTTGGTGATATCACAAGCAAGCGACACATCGAGGAGCTTGTCAAAGAGATTGAGAAGCGGGAAAAATGTCTCTGTATTTTGATCAATAACGCCGGCATCAATACCTCGAACCAAGCGCCAAAGGGTGAGACTGGACAGGAGTTCAAGCAGAACCTGTTTGACCCCGAGAGTGCGAACCCTGATGATTGGGCTCATACCTACAAAACCAATGTGTCCTCGTTGTACTTCATGACCACTGCCTTCCTTCCCCTACTCGAGAAAGCTACCGAGCATCAACCAGGTTTCTCAGGCTGCGTAATCAACATTACCTCTATCTCTGGTAGTGTGCTCAAGTCACAAGGACATTTCTCCTACAATGCCAGCAAAGGAGCTGCAAATCACCTTACGAAGATGCTGGCCTCAGAGGTCTCGAATCATGGCATGAAAGTTCGAATCAACGCTATTGCCCCGGGAGTATTCCCTAGCGAGATGACTGCTGGAGAGAGCAAGGACAATCAGAAGAGTGAGATTCCAGCGGAAAAATATGGGCACTTGCCGGCAAGGAGACCTGGAAACGATAGGGATATGGCAAACGCGATATTGTTTGCGGCGACCAACCAATATCTCAATGGACAGATTGTCCCTGTTGATGGAGGTTACTTGCTCAAATTTGGGCAGTAACATGTTAGCACGAAACGCTGGGAACGATAGGAAATCGCAATACATTCAGTAGCGAAGCATTGGATGGCGGTTCATAGAGCAAAAGATATATTAAAAGCGGTGATTCAATTTACGGTCACGAATTCAAACATACTTACCTTTCAATCACACATGTCTTGATCTTATGCTTGTAGACGCGCGTTGTGAGCTGAGCAACTCCAAACTCTCATGGCGACCAATGGGGAGAAGTGTCATGCCGTTACCATCACAACTACCCTTATGTTAAGATCTGTCTTCTTTGTCTCATCACGAAGTTTAAAAGAGTCTCCTTCCGCTGAAATCGTTACAGCACAATCGCAATTATTGGTGGTCTATTTATTGATCGTCATTCCTTATACCTTTCTTGGACATCTCCAACGACTCCTTATGAAGTGTTCCAAATGGGCAAAAGCCTTCCAAAGAGCGTGCTAGCGACTCTCAGCGTTCTCTGATGATCCATTGGCTTCGATGCCCTGAAGGAACAAGACGTTGAACAGTAGCATGAAGCTCCGAGCTCTATGCAAGACTCCTTAAAGGTACTGACTCAGCCTCTGCCTCCGTTCTTGAGTAGAATGGTTTGATGGCCTATTGTCCATGGGGGGGGGGCGAAAAATTTCACGACTATTCATGCTTCGTGCGGAGCTCAAGATCCAGTACTTCTGCTTCATCCAAGCGGCCTTGACCGATATAAATGGCAGACAATTGGCCCTTGGCTCTTCTCGTCCACATATGTCCTGGACCCATAACCTCTTTCATGCCTTCAATTACGTCCAGAAAAAGGCTTTCGGACTCATCCAGTCTCCTTAGACATTTGTACGTACGCGCAAGCTCGGACTGAGCCGCTAAGGTGTCTGGATGCTTGAGACCGAGAGTCTTAATTTGCATGGCTATCAAGCTCTCTAGTGTTGAACAGCCTTCCTCCCATTTGCTTTGGGCATTATAGGCCCGAGCAAGGTTCATCATTGTCATCGATGTTCCGATATGTGTCTTTCCAAGGGTTCGAATGACGATTTCCCAAATACCATGTAAAAGATCTTCGGCTTCGTGGGGATGACCTTGGTCCAAGTAGATCTTGGAAAGATCATTAATTGCCCATAGAGTGTAGGCATGTTCCTGACCCAGGACTCGTTTTCTGGTAGCGACGACTGCTTCTAGAAGCTGTTTCGCATCTTCCAACCTTCCAAGAGCATGGTAGGTCATACCCAGATTTGCCATAGCCATCAGTGTCTCCGGCTGGCTAGCCCCTAACATCTTTCTACGGACACCCAGAACGTTCACCTGCAAATCTCGTGCCTCAGTGAGGAGGCCAAGGTGCATATAAGTACGACCAAGGTTTTGCATCGCTGTTAGAGTATCCGGGTGGCCAGATCCGAGTGACTGTCGCAAACCCTCCACCGCTGCCTCATCTAAAGCTCTAGCTTCAATTCTTTTCCCGCACAGCCAATAAGATTCAGCAAGATTGTCCATCGCCTTCAACGTTCTAGGGTCTTTCGGTCCCATCACGATTGAACTGATATCCACAACCGCACGCTGCAATTCTATAGCTTTACTTGTTTGACTAAGGTTCCAACAACTCCATGCGAGTGCACTCATTGCCTGCAGAGTATGAGGGTGGTCTTCACCCCGCGTCCTTTGTTCCACGATCAGTACCATCTCTTGCAGTACCTTGGCTTTTGTCCATTTGCCGCATTCGGAGTAGATGGCACCGAACTTCATGTTCCTCGACACAGCAGCGATACTCTCGAGGTGCTCGGCAGAAAGTTGGTTTTGATCACTCTTTAAACATGCGTCGATATGAGTGATTTGATGGTTCAAGTTCCGGTGTGATAGAGTTTGCTAGGGTAAGAGTAGCGATCTCCAACCAGGCGATTTGGTCGTGGTTGCTGAGTCGTTCCCTAGCCCAAAAGTGAACCATTGGATGCATCGAATAACTATCACTTTCGGTATTTTTGGAAATGAGGGAGAACCTTGTCAACATAGCCACTGCTTGGCGAAAGCGATAGACGTTCCAAGAAGGCCCTTCTTGAAGCAGTATGTTTGGTAGAGTGGGTCGCATCTTGGAGTTCCAATCTGTGAAGAAGAAATTCTTTATATGAGCGAAGATAATAAAACACAAGAATAGCTCAAGTATTCTAGCGGCCAGCGTCTTTGCTTCTACGACCTCTTTCGTTCGCCGAGGAACATTCCATGCTCTCTCGAATATGCTGGCAGGGACTTGTTCAAAGTGGAGGAAAGCCAGAGTTTGCAGAATCTGGATAGCGTCCACGGCAATTTCTGATTCAAGGCCTTCAATCTTTTGAACCGAGACCTCCCACGTAGTATATATAGTGTGCTGGTAATTGTCGATGCGCTGAGAAAACTGATCATGCATAATTTGTGTCTTGTATGAGGCAAAGACCTCAGAATACTCCTCCAATGAGCAAATGCCTTGTCGTATTGATGCTCCAGCTTGGATGAGAGCCAGCGCTAGATAGCCGAGAGTCTCCGCAATAGGCCTTGCAATATCTCTTACTTCCTTCTGATGTATGCCTTCGTGCTGAGCTGCTCTCAGGAGTAGCGTTACTGCGTCTTCCTCATCCATATTGCCAAATTCGTAGTAACCAACTGTTGCATGGATCTTGCAGTCTGCATTCCGACTAGTAACCAGAATATGGCCTCTTTCGCCTGCAGGAAAGAACCTCGAGTAATCGACAAGAGGGTCGTCGGCGTTGTCGATGACTAGTAACCAGGGTGATTCGAGACCAGTCAGCCAGAACATACCAGCATCATGACTTTCGCCCAGACCTCCCAATTGACCAATCTGAGAGAGAGACCTCTCCGCGTTCTCGACACTGCTTGCATCAATCCAGAATATAGCCCAAAACCTGAGCATCTTGACATCAGTGACTGTTTGTTTCTGGGAACGAAGCGCTCAACATCAGATATTCTGATCAAGTTCATCAACAGCTAAAGAGTAAGGTGAAAATTGTATACATAGAGGCACCAAAAGATAGGCATCTAAAGGATTACCCTTACCTGTCACGGTTGTCCTGTGCAAATTTGAGGCAAAATTGGGTCTTTCCAGATCCACCCAAACCGTAAAGCACAAATCGCTTCTGCTGCTTAGGTTGCCCTGAGTCTGTTGGGTCAAGAATCCGATTTTGAAGTACCCGAGTGACAACATCTCTCCCCGTAAAAATGCTGCTGACGTTGTGGGGCACATGGAAATATTTGTTCCGTAATTTTCCGCCCGTAGCATCCTGGCGAATTGTAGGGCTCTGACAAACGAAAGGCGCATTGTCGTTATGCACATCGAAACCTATGAGTTCCGATGCCTCAATAGAGCGCTGTGTTGCAAGAAACCTTCTGGCGCTGCTCCATCTTGGCATAATGGTGCTTTGAGCACCCCGAGCATATCGGACTAAAGCAGCCGATATCGTCTGAAAATCTCCGGACTCGCAGGTAGCAAACTTACACATCTGAGAATGCGTAGCGTATAGGCCAGAGCGCTCTGTATTGTCCCAGATGGGAGCCGCTGAGTCTTCACGAACCACATAGCCATATCTAGCTCCCAGATCTGTTTCAATGCACTCCCAGAAAAAGTATATTCGGAATTGTTTGACAATGGGTGCAAATTGATCTGTTATATTCTGAAGAGTTTCCGAATTCTTGAGCAACGCTTGTAACAGACCGCTCGGAGTACCTTCACCGACTGCTGATCCCTGGACCACTGCTTGCCAAGCACTGTGTTCCAATCCACCGTGAGGGGTGCCCAAGAAGAGGATGCCGTACGTAGAAATGAACACAGAGTATAGATGCTCAACCTTATTCGATGTGCGAGTGGCAGAATATGCTAGCGCTTTCTTGACCAGGATTCCTCCAAGTCCATGACAGATGAAGATTATGGGGCGCTCACGAACATTGCCCAGAGCTCTAATTGCTTCAAGTTCTGCGACCAGAGTGTGAGCATGATGCATGATCCTGTCTGCCGAGCCATCACCGAAGAAGGTAGTCGCATCGGCCTTGTAGCCAAAGACCAGTATACGGCAAGGAAGTATATGGAATGGAAGCAGATCTCTGAGCCAAAGGATGCCTGTCTGGGTATCGGTCCAAGTATCTATTCGATCACCTTCCAGACCGTGGACGGCAACGATGCTGTAAGACCGTCAGATTATCCACAAGAGTCAACATGGGGTTCATCGCTAATCGTTCATGACGGGAAAAGCCACGCTGCATGGGAAGGTATTGGTCGCGACAACGAACAAGAGCTTGGATGATGAAAGCAAGTATGTTGCCTTGTGAACGAAGACACTTACTCCACACAAGACCCTCCTTCTCGATCTTGGATATTGGACGTCTTCAAGGCCTTTAAGCCCAATGAGGTCATGGCAAATCATATGTTAGTGGCTGATCCCTACCCTGGTTAACGTTGTGAAGAATTTGTGAATGAACAGGGTCAATGGAGGAAGAGATCAGTTGAGCAGGCTCAGGGCAGTGGATGGATGGATCTGATTTGGCTTGGCTTTCGAAGACGCTCGGTCTCACTAGAACTAGAATCATTGAAGTCATCCTTTGGCCGAGTACCATTGATGGCAGCTGAGATGCATCTAGAAAACAACGAGAGTGGAGAAAGCGAGACGGTCGTCGCACTTTCCATAATTATTGGCGGGGTTCGCGCTGAGCATTTGATCTGTGGTATTATTGTTCGACTCCGTACGAGTACTCGGTTAGGTACTCGGAAAGTCGATGCAGCAATCGAGTCTTACGTCTTACAGGGTGGCCCTCGAGACTTCTGGGTAAGAGCAGCCTAGAACTAACGCCTTTAGGGCGGCTTTTATAAGGTCGAGCGGTTCGGGGCATATCCCCGAAACACAGGATTCCAGATATGTTCCCCGCGCCTAATGCCTCAACGCGATTGGATTGCGTGTGCTGTTCTCATGCCACCTGCATCAGGAGCGCATTGAGGAGCCTTTCAGTCCGATACCTTATTTTACCCATGAACGACTCCTATCATGGCGGCCTTGCGCCCATGAGAAGATTCTCGCTCCATTCTTTGCTCATCGTCTTGTCTTTATGGTCACGATGTCGCTCCAACACGCCTTGTTCTTACGGGTACGGGACTTCACCGTTGGTTTGATTCAACAGACACTTGCTCTAAAGCTTCTTGTGACGGTCCTGCTGGCCTGCTTTGTGCGCCGTGCTTTTGTTAAATATTATAATTCTCGAGCAGAAAAGTGTTTGATTCTAAAGCATGGTTGCCGTCCAGCTCCACGGCTGCGGAATCGATGGCCATGGGGTATTGACCGCTTGCAGCAAATCTTTGATGCTGATAGGAGCAGTCGCTTGATGGAACTGTTCCTCTTCCACTTTCAAGACGTTGGGAACACCTTGGAGCAGGTATTTCTGGGAACCCCGGCATTTGGAACAATCGAGCCTCGCAACCTGCAAGCGATGTTTTCGACACAATTTGGGGGTAAACAAAAAAAGCTTCACACAAGGCCTTGTTCTATGCTAAGATTGCAACAGAATTTGGATACGGACTTCGACGTCAGATTTTCTTCCCTTTGCTGGGCGATGGCATCTTTACACAAGACGGAGCGGCTTGGAAGCACTCCCGAGAGTTGCTACGGCCACAATTTTCCAGACAGCAGTACCAAGACCTTGATCTTCTACGCGAGCATGTGGAGAATTTGATTACGTCCATCAGTGAGAGTGGCCCATGTGTAGATCTGCAGCCTCTATTCTTCCGCTTCACGTTGGACACCACTTCGGGATTGCTTTTCGGAGAGTCTACTTACAGCCTTAGAGCCAGTCAGACCGGAGAAGACCTCAAATTTGCTGAAAGCTTTGATATTGCACAGAACTATGTGGTGCAGCGCTATCGATATTTGGATTTGTACTGGTTGATTGGAGGTCGACGCTTCCGGGAAGCCTGTGCATCCGTCCATGGCTTTATCGACGGTATAATCGAGCGTCGAGCAACTAATCCTAAAGAGCATGGGCGGTATATATTCATTGATGCTATCATGGCAGATTCTCCGACCCGGAAGGCTTTACGTGATCAATTGACCAACATCCTATTAGCCGGACGAGATACGACAGCTTGCCTCCTGTCTTGGGTGTTGTAAGATTCCCATGTATCCACGTCTTCCTGCAATAGGCTAACCTAAGCTGTAGCTTCCTCTTACCACGGCATCCACAAGTCCTAAAGCGTCTGCGGGATGAGATACGTTCGACGGCTCCCAGTGAGCAAGACATAAATAGAGCAAATATAAAAACAATGACTTATTTAGCAGACATTCTGAAAGAAAGTAAGTCTGACGATCTGGACGATAGCATGAAGCCTAGGACTAATCTCATTCATCAATACAGCCCTCCGATTATATCCCTCAGTGCCTGTGAACACCAGAACGGTCCATAAAACGACGATTCTTCCAACAGGTGGGGGTCCCGATGGCTCATCGCCTGTCCTCGTTCGCAAAGGCGACAATATCGCCTATCTTATATATGCGATGCATCGGCGCAAGGACCTATACGGGGAGGACGCTGAAGAATTTCGCCCGGAGAGATGGGGTGAGGACTTACCCCTCTATCGCGATGAGGTGCTCGCGACTTGGGGCTACCTCCCTTTCAATGGAGGTCCAAGAGTTTGCCTAGGCCGTGAGTCATTTCATTCAATGAGCTTTTGACACGACGCAATTGTTATGATCTCACTGACACAAACGTTTTGGCAATGACAGAGGATTTCGCGCTCACAGAAGCATCTTATGCAATTGTTCGAATACTACAGACATTCTCTGTAATAGAACCCGGTGAGTTCCCAGAGGCCCAATCCCAGGATTGGATCGGCTATTCCTCCCACCACAAACAAGGCGTTCGGAAGACAGCGAAAGAGAGGCAAAAGATGACTTTGGTCATGTCACTTAAAGATGGATGTCCGGTCAAATTCGAAAGATAGAAGATGAATTGTCACAACGGGATTGAACGCACTACGGAACCGGAAGCAGCAGTTCCGAAGCCTCCGTGGACCTCTGTGTCTTCAACATATCCTTTGCCTGGATCCCGCGAACCGCAATTAGGCCCGGAGCCTCCCTGGCATACCTCATCAACGCCGCTGCAATTGTTCGATATCCTGGGGAATTAATGTCTTCGAATTTGCACATTCGAGTGTGATTTGCCCCTATACCAGCACGCTCTGTATTATCAAGGATAGGCGCTGCTGAACTCTCATCCACAATCTTTACATCATTCATCAGCTTCGCCAACAGAAATCAGTAGTGAAGAGCTCATGGAACGTACATAGGACTTGCTATGTGGCAAATCAGTCTTCTCTTGCTCCCAGAAAAAGTAAATGTGAAACCGCTTCATCAGTGGAGCGAACTGATCTGTGATGTTTTGCAGCGTCTCAGAACCCTCTCGGAGTGCATTGAGAAGTTGACTGTCTGTATCGACAAGCTTCTTTGGGACCACGGCGCTGACGAGTCGCTGAGCTACGCCGAACATTTTTGCGACGTCACTGCCATTGTGAGGTGTGCCTAGGAAAAGGATTGCGTATGTGGAGATATATATAGAATGAAGATGTTCGACATTCTTCGACGTTCTGCTCGCGGAATAAGCCAAGGCCTAGAGAGAGGTGAGCATGGATCTGTGTCCAGAATTAGCTGAGTGCAAGGGTACCCTCTTGACAATTATACCCCCAAGGGAGTGGCATATAAAGATGATCGGCCTTTCTGTAGCTCCTTCGATCTACATTCGAAGATTTAGCTCGTAGATATCATGATCACGAAGTCCGAAGTACCTCACGATCGGCCTCCAGTTGCGCAACGAGAGTATGCGCATGTTGCATGATCCGATCCGAAGACGTTTCCCCCATGAAAGCATGCACGTCCGCGTTGTAGCCCCAAGTCAGGACCCTGGCATTCGGGACTGCTTTGGGGAGCATATCCTGGTTGCTCAGCCATATGGTCTTTGACTTTTCTGAAGTCCACGTCTTCAGGGCATTGCCGTAGAGGCCGTGGACAGCGACAATGCTAGTGATCACGATGGTCAGCTGTGGTCATTGGTTGAGATTGGATCACTCACTCGACCTGGGGGTTCGCGCCTGCGTAAAGCTGTGCAATACCGCAATGTGCCTATGGGGGTTTAGCCTGAACAAGTTTGACAGGAAGAAGGGAGCCTGCCGCCATCTCTTGTGTAGTCACGTAAATCTGGTTGGACCACCTAGATAGTTGAAGGAGGGATAATCAAGAGGGGAAAACGATGGATTGAAGTGGGAGATGAACCCGAGGATGCGTGAAATCCTCGGCTGCAAACAAATCCTTGAGCCTGGATGATTCGTCAATGCGATAAGTCTGCTGGCTTTCTATGGATCTGGGCAGAGCAACATTGACTTAATAACATCTCCATGATCGCTTAGCTACAGCACTTTCTGAGGCAGAGATGGTCACAAAATACAAAAGGACAAGGGTGGCAATCACGTGAACAACAGTATACCTACTTTTGGCTGTTTTTCAATTCAGGCATGATCAGTATTTGATGTATTACTCATCATTGAATTTCAGCGACTTGTTACAATGGCCAATGCTGTCATCAGCATTGAGGTCCTCCTCAAAAATTCGGTGCCACTTTCAGTTGTCTTCGTCGTGATTTAATCCTTAGCCGGCCTCGCCGGATCTAATTCCTCATACTCGCGCTTGGCCGAGGACTAGATCATAGCTCAACTTGAGTAATAAGTGGTGAGCACAAAAGTATAGGCAAGTATCCGTAGATGCGTCTTGGACCGTACTCAAGCTGGCATCGGCTCAAATTCAGCTCGGTCAGAGCTGGGACTTATCAGAATTCTTATTGAACTAGCTGGGAAAAGGTGCGTTTATACTCCGCACTGATTACTACCGCCCGAAAGGTAAGTCTGTTGAGAGCTCCAGTACCGATTTAACATGCGTGCAAGAGGATTCAAGCCAGAAGTAATAGCAAATGAGTGCACAATAGAGCTAGAAACGTCTGCCTTTATACTCAGCACTATTTACTACCACCCGAAATTTAGCTCTTTCGTGAGCGTCATGTCAGAGATTCACTATGATAAAATTCACACGCTGTCAACGTTGAAAACTGACGTTACAATTGGTTGAAGGTTTTTGGTGTCACATTCATGAATGTTACACAAGCTACATAGCAAATCACCTTCAGTCAGCGTTCAGTGCTAGGACCTGTATCACTTATATCATAGTTGTTTGAGTCTATCAAAGAGTGATATACTGGCATATAGCTAGCTCCATCTAGTACAATATTGACATAGATCTAGCACCAGAATATAAAGCATCCAGAAAGCAAATGCTTCAGAGTTTATAATGTCGATATCTTGCCTACTCCAGACAGGATAATAATGACATACTATTGGCTTAAGTAGACACAAGATTAAGAAGGGACTTCTTCTACTAAGTTATAGAACAGACCTCTTGTCAGCTCTTACAGGCAAGAGTTCAACTGGAAATCTGTTCAACATTCCTTGAATAAGTACGTAGCCCGCTCCACTGCGCAATGTACTAGTATTTAGTCTGCTTCAGTAATCACAGTATCGTTACGTACCTATCTCGTAGTAATTAGTGATAATAGATATCTGATTCTAGCGAGGAGAAAAGCATTACGAACCTCGCTTCTTAGACTTTGATCTTTGTATCCTACCAGATCTTCGCTTCTAGGTATGGACTAATGACATACTCTTAAAGATATCCTATCAATATGCAGCCTGCTCCTGTGAGTCGGCTACTACCTAAGGCTAGTTTAAGTAGACGTAGAAAGCCTATAAAGCATGCTCTCTATATCATAATAATGATAAGTTCTTTGCTCTAGTGCTACTAGGATTAGCGTGTGCCGTGACCGATATAGATATCCTGTAATCAGCGCCCAGCAATGCTTACCCATATTTTGAGGGATAATCCTCATTTTGTAAGGCCTTCTCCTAATTGAAGCAGAATTTATATGGAGAGGGTAGGTGTTTATATGCATTTCAGACCGCGAAGGCGAGATGTGCTCGAGCGCAAAGCAGGAAGTGACAAGGACGAGGCAGAGATGAAGCCTCAAAAGACTTCGGCGCGGGGTGAATGATGCGATGGTGTTGTATTCAGCCTCGTGTCTGAACTCCGTTTGAGCTAGGTTATTTTTGGGATTCTGCGAATCAAAGAACCACGTTGTATAGTATGACGAGGGTTCTCATTCTCTCCAAAGACAATTATTGGAGGTATGAAATCGTGAATATTCGAAAAAAGGTTGAATGGCCAAAATTAGGTGAACTGGCTGCTCGATAGCCTAATCATAAGCGCACATGCAGGTCCACGAATATAAGACTAGGATGCAACTTCATGGAGCAAATATGGTCACTCTTAAAGCAGGGTCTCAATTCAGTTCATGTTGCTCGCATCGGGTCGCTAATCGTATCAGGAGGGCCAGTCATCCAACAGGGGCTGTTGATATTCGAGGCGCAAGATGGCGCATGAACCGAACCTTGTCGGAACAAGTAGAATGCAGTTGCCGACGAAACTTGGGGAAACCGGCATGCGGCTTTTGAAGTTCGATGAAGGTACATATGGGGAGAGACCCTGGATTGTTGAAGGGTCCTTCAAATCCTGGTTCGGCTTACTGGGGAATTGACAATGAAGTATCCGGTGGCCCTGCTGGCTACTTTCCTCCTTTTTTCTAGTGCGAACGCCAGTCTTTCCAGATCGATTCCACGAGCAGCTCAGCCCATCGCTCTCAGCCTTGCGCAACTTAATGAATCTCTGTTTGTTTGGATACCTCTTTGGGTCATCTGAAAAGCTGACGTCTTGAAGCGCATCCCCTGGTTCTGATCCCAAACTTCCAATCGCTCCTCGCGTGCCACACGAAGAGTACGAGGTACTCGGATCAGCTACTCTCCGTGTCGTTAGCTACTTCGCCCCCTTCATATCGAGCTACAATATTCTCCCGTGTATGGTCGATATGATGCACACCTCATTCGCTGCTGTATGGGAAGACGAGAAAGAGGACCAGAACATCAAGAACAACGAATACTATTGTCTGATGAATGGCTTGCAAATCGAATTTGCGGGTGACCAAATCACACCACCATTGCAGTATGATGATTTGGTCACACTAGCGATGTTGATACTACAGTTCCAACAGCAGTTTACCTTGCCGGGTTTTGAATTCCAATACATCCTTAGCGGAAGAATATATGGGAGCGGAAAAGTGCTCATACCCAGCGCATGAAGCAGTACAAGAGAATGATGATAAGGGAAAGAGACGCGATATATGAAAACTAGGTCATACATGCAACGATGATTGTATCTCGTCAAAAAGTTATTAGCGAGGCTGAACCCAGCCTTCATGACTTACCATTGCTGGTAGCAGTTCCAATCCTGCATCTCTCGATCGTATTTATCCCGCCTCTCTGGATCTAAAATGATATCACATGCCCATCCAATCTTTTTTGCTTCTTCGTCTATCTTCTCTTCTTCAACCGTTGAGACACCTTCTCTTTTCAGCTTGTCTGGGTGAAATTCGATACGTCTATCTCGTGCTGCGCGCTTGATCTCTGCTTGTGTTGCTTGAGGGCTGATCTTGAGGATGTCATATATACTGAGATGAGCCTCTCTTTTTGGAGGTGGTCTCGATTCTTGCGCTCTGTATCCGCCCCGGCCTGGCTCGAAGCTAGCTCTCTGGTGGCAATACGATTGACGAACCTTACAACGTTCATATTGTCTGTCTGGGCGATGTAAATCATCGGGTCGTCCAGTCCCCGGGCTTTTATCTGGACCACAAGCACGGAACGGCTTGTACATGGGCGGCTTTCCCTCGCAATTCTCTATGTGGCATGCCACAAACAGCTGGTGAGCATGCTTGTAACTCTCACATAGTCCACAGAAAATGCCCTCCCTACAGGGTCTAAAACCATTTCGAGGATTAGGGTAAAGGCATCCGTGCATGTGATACTTTTCCTCGGGCCACCAGTGATACTGAGGCTGTTGCTTAGGGTCGCAGTATTTGCAGTCAAAGAAGCCGTGGAAAATACATAAATGTCTTTCAAGTTCGGAAAGTTCCTTGAAGACAGTGGGAGAAAAGCAGTAGGGACATATGATATGATCTGTATCCAAATGCCCGATCAGCTCCTCCTTGCTCTCGTGTACGACAATCTCTGGGCAATGGGAGCAGGCAAAATGGTGTCTCTCGGAATGTCTTCGAAGATCATCCGTGGTGTTGAAAGATCTGGAAACAAGATGGTAAGGGCAAGTCCTGTGAACGCTTTTGAGATGCCTCCGAAGCTTCTCGGCGTTCTCGAAAAATAGGAAACCATCGCCAGACGGGCAATTCTCGCAAATAAGATCCTCCATGTGATAGTGTCGTCGTGTTCGATACGGGCCTCGGGCGAATATTGGCGTTACTTCCTTGGAGGCTCAGGCTTGACTGAAGACGTATCTAAAAAAAAGCAAATCCTCTCTGCACCATTTGAGCAAGTATTCCCAAACAAAGAGATCTTCATGCAAATATGGCCTCGAGTTGAACAATGCCATTGTTGCCCACCAGTGTTGAAGAGGCCGACAAAGACTTTGTTTTACAGCCATCTAAGATTCCTGTACCAAGTCCGCACCCATCACACATATCTTTTTAAGGCAACTTCAGTGGTCCGGATTCTTCTGGTCAGGCACCTAAAAGGCTTTTCCGAGTAGTGAATTGCACATTTAGCTGCGCGATGAGGACTTTGGCGTTTGTTTTTATCTTTAGACAGGTATTAGTAGAGCATCGTCTTGCCCGCCAAATTTTACCTGCTTCCCAGCTGGTCTGAAGTTGACGAGTACTTATGGAGGTTCAATTTTGTTTGTCAAGTAATTGTCAAGCGTATACACACGTAACAGTGTTTTTCTATTAAATCCAGACTTTTCCCTCCAGAGATGTGTGACCGGATAGCTGTATCGAGATGGAATGGTATCCCTGTCATCTTTGATACCTTAAAGAATAGGAGACGTGCGGCTGCAGAGGATAAAAGTGCGGATCTCAAATTCTGAAGACTAAGAGATCTGATTATCATGATATGTGGCCGATCGATGAGAATAATCCTGTTGCTGTCGTAGTCTTAGTGAGCTATTCGTTAACCGAATCCATAGCTCTTGAGCGCGATAGTCGATGACACTGGCTCTCAAGACTTCCACTTGGTCTGAGACAGAGTCCGCCAACTAAGCGATTGCGGACTGGCCATATTCGCATTGTAAGTGCAATTGTCCAGAACATTCAGGAAATCTCGTTTCGCTCCTCTTCTTATGTATCTGTCCAGTCGTGTATAGAATTAATCGTCAGCTTGTCCCTGAAGAAAGCTACGACTGTGGAGCAACTTTCATTCATCAAAGGACGTCGTAGCTCCAGCAGTCCGTGGCATTGGTAAGCTCCGATACCTTATGGAACTTGTGGGGTGCCTTTGCCCCCTGGAAGTAGATCTGGCGCTCGGCAGATCAACCTTAGAACTAGCGGGGAATTCATCTGCACTGCACACTGCAGAGCTCAGCAACTCATCACATCTCATCACATTTCATCACATTTCATCACACAGACCACGCTGTTGGCGTGACACACCGAGCACATGTATTTGTATTCCCCTTACGAAGTAACAGAGTCTGACTTTATCTATTGTTTATCGATATTCTTCTCATAAGCATGACCCTTGCTCGCCTTGCCATTTGTGCCCCCACCCTTTGTGCTATCTTCAAGCCAATGAAATGTCCTTAGAGGCTTAAAGGCCAACAATGCTTTGAGTCTAGCAAGAGATTACGAGACTAACGCACCAACCCCCCTGGCTAGCAGGAGACAGGGCTAGCAACCCGAGCACAACAAAATATCTAGGGGAAAAGGCATGTTTCGCGGAAATGCACCCGGAATCCGTAGCACGGTGTTGATGCTCTTTGATTGCCTTTGATTGGATCAACATCTGAGCCTGCAAGTCTGGCCAAAAACGAATCTGTGGGAAATCTCCCCGTAATCCTGAAGAGGTAATTCTTGACGTGCGCAAACCAGGATGCGAGGCCATAGAAAAGGTGCCGGCGAAATCCTGTTGTGGATCATGGAGATCATGGGCAGATGCATGCGGTGATGGCTGGCTGATACTTTGGCTCGTGCATTCAACGGTTCAAGAATCCGAGGATCGACTCATCATGTGCATCTCGCACTGCGGAGATCTAGGAGTGATAATCCGAAGAGCAGAATCTTTCCATTCATCTCCATTTCCTCCATGTCGTGCTCGTTGCGTACTGCTTGCTTGCGTCGTTAATCTTAATTCAATTATCCGCCTTACACTGCTAGAAGGGTTTGGAACGTTACATCAGTCGAGCAGTGCTTGACCATGAGATTCTCTTCTGTTCTCATAATTTCTTCAGTAGCATCAATTGCCTATGGGCAGTCAGTACCTGATCTACCCAGCTGCTCGGTATGTTCGCATGTTCAATATGGCACATACTCCTACTGATAGCATTCCTATTTAGCTGAGCTGTTTTGCAACTGCCGTCGCAGCAACAGGATGCTCAGACACAGACTATGCATGTCAATGCACTTCATCGAATGCTGCTACGATCAAGTCATCCGTAACTCCGTGTTTAGCCAGCTCATCATGCTCCATTTCAGACCTTGAACGTCAGTTCAGAAACGGACCATATAATTGACCGAGACACTGACTTCCTCGACTAGAAATTCAATCATGGAGTGCAACATTCTGTCAGAAGGTGTTGGCATCAGGAACGGCAGTATCTACCGCAAAGACAAGCTCTGCATCCTCAAACTCTCCCTCTCTACCTCCCTCCTCAGCGACTTCGACCTCATCCCTAGCTACTACATCATCCTCCGCACCAGCAAGTGCGTCTTCTACAGCAGAAAACAATATCAACTCAAAGTTTGGAGCTGGCACTGCAGGCACATCATGGGGGGCCCTTCCAGTATCGCCATCCAATGCCAACCGGGGTCCTGCCTTTGAAGCTGTGTCAATAATCCTTCTTTGTGTAGCAGCAATGGTCCTGGCCTTCCGGTAAAATACAAGAAGTTTCTTCTACAGTGGGTGACCGCTGATGCATATATGATAGATTCTTTGCTCGGGCGCATACCAAAAGAACGAGGCGGGTCATACGAGGTATAGGCCCTGACGAATGGCTCGCTGCACTTGCTCTGGTATGTTCCGTGATCAGACACAGCCCCAATAGTCACGTAGCGATCGCTGAATAGCTCTATAGATCGCTACGGCGGGTGTCACTGTGGATATCATCGTTGGCTCCAAACATGGCATGGGAAAGCATTTGAGCGCAGAGACATCAGGCTCTCAGATCGTTGACGTTCTGAAGGTTACGAAAGATTGTGGATCCCATTGCAACATTTCGCTGACTGCTCTAGCTTGTATATGCGTTCGTTGTGGTTATTACTGCATGTTTCGGGTACCTGTCCTAGTCCACGATCAATCTCTGTGCTAAGCACTAATGCTTCACAGTCTCCTGAAAATCAGTATCCTCTGCTTGTACCTCAGAATGACTCCCGAGAGGTCTCACCATGTGGTTATCTATGTGGTCATGGCAGTTGTGGGCGCAGAAACGCTTTCAGCTCTAATAGTCAGTCACCGACACCTATGACGCTTGAGAAGCTCATTGACAGAAATCTCAGGGCGCGATTTTCCAATGTACCCCGATACATTCATACTGGTCGCTAGGAAACCCACTCCAAAGCCCACACTGCATTGACATTCTCGCCTTCGATGTCTTCAACAGCACCGCCAGTGTGGTAGAAGACACTGTGATTTGGTTTCTCCCTGTCCCTATTGTTTGGAATCTGAAAGTACCTCGGGCGCGGAAATCCGGGCTATACACACTCATCGCTATCAGTTTCATCTCGGTGGTCTGTGCAATAGTTCGAATGACGTCTCTAATAGTATGGATGCGGTCGGCCGACATATCGTGGAATTATTTTCTCATTCCTTTCCTGGCGAACATGGAAGCCTGCGTTGCGCTTATCACCTCATCAGTTCCGGCAATTTGGCCGCTTTTCCGCCAGCCAGAAGAGAAAGTTAGATGGTCGCAGCCACCACTACCGATGAAGGTGGAGCCGATTGGTAACGAGTGGGAAAGTCAGGACAGCCAAGAGGAAACCGCTGTAAGGTCGACAACGGAACGATCAAGTAAGAGATGGAGCTTCTTGAGTCGCAATGACTCGACGAAATTACATGTGCCTGGACAGAAAGACAGTCGGCATTTGTCTACAGTCCAGAGCGAAGGCATGCGGACGGAGCTGAAAAGTATGTTTGAGGACAATGAAGAGGTTGATGTTGTACCTGGTCTGACCATGTAATCAATAATGGACCTAGCAATTGGGCTGTACCGGAAGGACATCTTGGGAGAAGGGGTGTCTAAATGAAGGGCGTTGAATGGAGTGTGGGCGTACAAAAATTGAACAGGAGTCTATGTGAAGCGGCTGGAGTCTCTCATCCTCCAAATGAAACATGTGGGGATCTGCGCCTTTGTCTTAGTCTCCACAAATTCCAGCTCCGGGAACGGTATCAGTATAGTGGTCTTTTCTTTGTCCCATTACCACCTCCATCTACAGTGAAACATGATTCCTAGATAGGGATTAGCAACTCATCGCTTACGCCAGCATCGAATGAAGCCTTCAGTAATAGAGTGCAGCTGTGATTGTTGGCACTAGGGGCCTCTACTCGAGGTGACATATAACCTGGACGAATGCCCTATTGACTGGGAAAGCCTTTGATAACCCGCTTTATGTCGTCACTTACCCTCCCAGCTCGGATAACTTATACAGACTCACGGAACACGAGTCCCTGTGACACTTACCAAAGGCAATTCTAACGTTCCTCCATATTTCCTTTTTCTACAACAGTCAAAACTGAGACTTATAATATCATAAAATCCCCAAGCATAGATTTACTCATTACGACATTTTTCCACACTCTCTACGAAAGAGACTTGAGCCATCCATCGTCACCACGCATCTTCAACATGGCCACGCAACCGAATCATGCAAAACTATCAAACAACGACCACCCCATGCATCCTCCATCAAGTATGACTCAACACGAAGATGCGAACCAGCCAAATCTTGATCTCCACCTTTCCAAAAACACATACCCAAGACCGTTCTTCTTCTACGGTTCCCTTATGGAGTCACGAACGCTTACCAACCTCCTCGGTCTCACCTCAAAACCAGAGCTCCGCCCAGCACAGATCGTGGACTTCAAGACTATGCTTTGGGGACCTTTTCCCGCTCTGGTCCGTGAGGCCGGGGTAACGGTCAACGGAGTGGTGTATGACCTTCAGAGTGCCGAGGATGAGGCGTCGTTGCAGAGATATGAATCGAGCAGTTATGCTCCGGTTACTTGTGAGATTGTGTTAGGAGATGGTGGAAGGATTGATGGATGGACGTTTGTGTGGGTGGGGGAGAGAGATGAGTTGGAGGAAGGGGTGTATGATTTCAAAGCGTGGCAGGCGAGCGAGTGGGGTGGAGAGGGAGAATTTCAATAGTCTTGATCGAGCTGGTAAGCTGATTGGTGGGATTCACGCATGCATGGAGGAAGAGAGGACAAAGACGTTTTGGACAAAGCCCGGTGAGGCAAGCAGATGCGTCCAGGGTGTCGGCTGGAAAGAAAGTTGTATGACCTCAATAATTCACGAGTGATTTGATCAGGCTACATCAAGCTACACCAAGTCAGAGCTGAATGCATTTCGCAATCTCTTTAATCGAACATCATGGGCTGTTTTTGTTTGAATCGTACACAATCTATGTTGATCGTGAGAAGCTTGCTATCTTAGAGTTCAAAAAGACATTGCGCCAAAGTCTTGCGAGTAGAAAATGAAATGGGGCGTCCCACACCGATCAATCGCCCAAATTTTTTCCAAGAATCGCTAAACCCTAGGTATTGTTGTTCCCTTATCTGGCCTAATTCCAAACTAGTGGCACCTCGTTAATCGCAGGGTTCCTCCTCCCGTCCTGTGCAAGTCAATTACCCTTCACATGATTACGAAGAGCTACACGGTATGTAGTCATATTTGACCGAGTCTGAATATGAAGGGTCTTCTGTAAACAGACTCGACCCCTTTGGATGAGTCTTCGAGTCGGAATTGCTGTTCGGTAAATCAGATTCGTAGGAGTTGACCCTCAATGCTGCACATGGACGTGGCTGCTCCAATCCATCCACCACCACCATCGGTGTATCTGTCGCTCTGAATCCTGTATCCGCAACTCCTCGTTCCATCAATTCCGTATCTGTCCATACATAGATGTTGGGGTCTGAAGTGGTCAAGCTAAAGTCGGAGGAGTGACAGCATTCCCAGTGATCTTGACTGTGGGGAGGGGGACGGCGACCTTTTTCTTTGGACGCCATGGATCTGACCGTCGGATCACTAGTTGGAGTCATTTGTAGATGAGGAGATCGAGGACCAAGAGGCTTGCTAGTCGCATGAGTGTGGTCGAAGGGCAGGATAGCGCTGTCGATCGCGACATAGAGCTTTCCAGGGGAGATTTGATAGGCTACTTCGTGAGCTGGTAGGATACCTGTGGTTTCGAACTTGCGAGCAGTCATGATGTTGGTCTTTTCAAATCAGATTCGTTGGATGTTTGAGACGTCGTAGGCCTTCGATAATGGAAGCAGCATGTACAGAATCCGTTGATGCCCATGTGGTGAATCGAAATGCCGGAGATGTACAGTTTATAACAGGGAGAGGATAAAGTCGAGGTCACGTTGTCCTATATAAGTTATCAATGCAGACAATACGCCCCATAGCTCCAAGAAGACGGAGAAAGTGAAGCAACAAATGGGCCGATTTTCGGCAGGGAAGATATTTCAACAACACATCGTCTACAATGGAGGCAATCGATAGAGCCGTCCTTTTTCGTCGATTCACTCACGAAAGGAAAAGAAGTGAGGTTCCCTCGACTATCTAATCGGGCAAGAGTAGGGATCTCTAGTCATCTGAATCGGAGATGACACTCTCGCCCGACATAGTCTTCACGATGCTTCGACATGCTCTGCAACTGATACTGTACAGTTGGGGAGACTCTGTTTGAATCGCAAAGTCCTGGGTGTTGACTTACGATCAAGAAGGCGAGGCAAGAGGTTCCCGCTAGCGCAACGCCCGGCATAAATAGGCAATACCAGGCTGAAAGCTGCGCACCGAGAACGAATGCTGTTTGTGTTTTTCCTTGTGCCCATTTCTCTCTGGTGATGAGTCTCCAATCGCTATGATGCTAATTGCAGTAGAAGCTCCGTAGCTTAACGCCCCCCTGACACTGGGTATCCCATGAAATATCGCGTCTAAATCCACAACAACGAGATGTAAGGAACACTATACGACCTACGACTAGGGTCTATCCAGGTTAATTGGAGAAAAAAGGAATGCCCAGTGTGAGATAGATGTCAGCAAGGTCGAAAGAGGCTCTGAAAGCCAGATGGCAGGACCTAAGTCTTGAAGTCAAGAAATTTCAGCCCCCAATGAGCAACACGCTAGTAGTGCGCTAAAACTTCTCATCTCGCGTCGTCACGTTCTGTTGATCACTGATACCAAGTCGATGCTGTTGCTGGAACATGTCACTTACTTTGGAATGTCACGTCTTTCGCTGTTTCAGCAATGCTGACACGTTTCCTTGTCCTACGCTCAGCTGTTGACCTGACCGCAAAACCGCAGGTTTCTCTTGACCCTTTTTCGAAAGAGAGCGCCCAATACATGGTCCAATACCTACAGAGCAAGCTTGGTATGTACATGACCTCATTGATTTGAATGTGGAGCAGAAGCTGCAACTTCATTCTTGTTGGGCAATCTCGACTATTCAAGCTGCTCGTTGAGTGCAAAAGAATGCAGAATAATACCAGGGTCAGTCTGATGTTCTGTCTCCCCTTGTTTTCCATCCGTCTTTCTCTTTTCTTTTCTCTCTTCTTTTGAAGTAGACAGGGTAGTTTTGACCTCTTCATGGGTGCAAGAGTTGCCTCGCTGTCATCAACAAATACGTCTCCTACGTGCAAAATCACTCTGCTTGGAGCATGCTCCTCAGAGATGATGCCTCATACAAGCCTAGCCTCAGGCAAGTGAAGCAATAGGATAAGTTGGGTAGCTTGGTAGGTATCTGCTGTATACTGTATGACGTCATCAGGGTAAATCGCGAATGGACAAGTGGACCCACACTGGAAGTTCAATCTTCATAATTGAAAATCAGTTTTTTTGAGATCAAATTTGGGTCACACAAAGTCTCCTTTTCAGAGATATCGTGTTCCGAATCGACTTTTTTTGACCAGATTCTTGCTTAAGGCGGTTGTACTTGAGAAGATGAACCGTCACAATGAGAAGTCTGCATTCACGGGTACTGCTGCACCGGGACTGTCCAGCTACGATGATTCAAGCACTGAATCGCTCGATAAAGATCTTGCCGCAACCATCGTACCAGATCACGCGCAGGAAGTTGACACTCTTGAAGAATGGCGTGTGCTACACAAGATTGACTTGTACTTGATACCATGGATGTGGCTTGGCTACGGGTTTGTCTACTACGACAAGGCAATTCTTGGAAGCGCTGTTCTGTTTGGGATGACCAAAGACCTGTCCCTTAGTGTAGTCGATACCTCGACCCACCCTCCAGTTACTGTCACCACCCGTTTGAGTTGGGCGACATCTATCTTCTACTTTGGTATGCTTGCCGGTCTATATCCAATGACGTTCATCCTCCAGAGATTTCAAATTGGCAGAGTCCTAGGCACACTCGTGATCTTGTGGGGCGTGATCGCTATGCTCACAGCAGCCGTGACTTCCTGGCGTGGTCTTTTCGCCCAACGCTTCTTTCTTGGCTTTGTGGAAAGCGTCATACCTACAGCTTTCATGTGCATCGTGAGCAGTTACTATACGCAACAAGAACAAGCGCTTCGTCAAAGCTGGTGGTTCTCGTCGACTGGTGGCTGGACCATCATTGGCGGGGCTTTGAATTATGGATTCGCCCAGATTACTGGGGGATCGTTGGCCCGATGGCAGTATATATATCTGCTTGCAGGATCACTGACCATTCTCTTCGGACTCCTGTGCTTCGCAGTTCCTAACTCAGCGGTGTCTGCTTGGTTTCTGTCGGCTGAGGATCGTATAGTGGCAGTCGAAAGATTGAGGAAAGGCCAGACAGGGGTGCGATGTCAGAAGCTTAAGGGCTACCAGATCCGCGAGGCGGCATTGGACATCAAAATCTGGCTAGTTGCCTTTATGATGGCAGGCGCCTACACGGTCAATGGCGCTGTGAGTGGTTTTGGACCTCTGATCGTATCCACGTTTGGTTGGTCGACTCTAGATTCGATTCTTCTGCAATTTCCTCTTGGTGGCGTTGTATTAATCTTCATTCTACTTACTGGCTGGCTTTCAAGCCGCATACCGAACATTCGATTAATCCTTCTAGTTCTTTGCTGCCTACCCGTCATTGCTGGATGTGCCATGATCTGGAGAAGTAGCTGGACGCATCGAGCCGCAACGCCCGTCGCTGGTTATACAATCATTGGATTCTTTGGGCCAGTGGTCAGCCTTATCATCAGCATAGGTATGAGCAATGTTGCAGGTGCAACAAAGAAGAGTTGTACGGCTGCTGCAATATTTGTAGCATATTGTGTCGGTAATGTATGCTGTCTTTCCTCAATGGAGTCTGTTCTTCGGTCCTTTAGCTAACGGTTGAAAGATAATCGGACCGCAATTGATAAAGACGCCGACGCTGAAAAGACACTATCCCCAGCTCTGGCTCGGTCTTATTATATGGTACGTATTGCTTCAACTTTCTCCATTGGGAGTCGTGATTGAGCTTGAGGTTAGCTGATACATTTCACTAGTTACTGCATTGTCATCGTGCTTGCGGTAGTGCTCTACGTGGTGCTTCGTGCGGAGAACAAACGCCGAGAGTCTCTCCGACTGGATGAAGAAGGACGAGATCGGTTGGCTTTTCAAGATCTGACTGACAAAGAAAACCCTTACTTTCGATACGTGCTTTAGTCGTAGCAGTCTTAATGTCGGTACCTGGGATGGAAGATAAGGAGGATACTTTACACCATGAACCTACATCAATCTAGCAGCCGAGGAAGCTAAAATACCTTTACTTACCGTATGTTAAGGCAGGGTCTAACGATGAGCTTCCTGTTCCACAGACTATCAATGCTACAGGAATTTCGATACTGGCCAAGCTCTGAACGCCACTCTGCAAAATTATCCGAGTCAGTCAGTCATGGCACTCAACACCATCATCAGATTACTTTACTTTACTTTACTTTACCATTGACTGCTCTAGGATCTAAGCATGACAAGCATTACGCTGTATCATGGGAACGGAGAGCCTCCCGTCGAATGAGCGTCCCGGTGCATTGACGTCAACGAAGATGCATCTTTTAGCTCTTACCTAGTAACGGCGCTTTAGAAAAGAGACGAGATGCTTTTGTGTGCTTGTGTGCTTGTGTGCTTGTGTGCATGGGATCCTCGCGATGATCTGCCAGTACCGCCGGTGAAGCCGGTGAAAGGCCTAAGCCCATGCCTAATTAGGGTTAGCGCACAGTGTGCTTCATGGGGTCCCCGCTTCCCTCGTTCGCCCTTTGAAATCCTCAGTGCGGGGTATTTTTTGCGCTTTCTGCACAATTTACCCCGCCACTTAGCCCCAATGACCAGAAAAGTTGTATATCAATTTCTGTTGAGAGTCGCCGAAATTATGACCGACTCTGTCACACGAGCCACGAAATGATGCACTTGTCGAGCTCTACCATTGTAGGCCCCATGCGTCTGCCGAGCACGGACGTCATGCACTGATTACAGTCCTTAAAGGGCCGGATACGCCCTCCATGGATGCTTTTCAGAGTGGTTTTGCATCCTGGTGGAAGCACGACGAATGAGAAACATCCATTCCTGGTATACTGCCATTATCAACAATAACTTTGCCCACAATGGCTAGCAACGGCGCTCTGGCTGACAATGAATTGGAACGCTACGTTGACGGCAAGCTCGAGGTCGAGCAGGTCCAGCCAAACACCCAGCGTGGCGGATCCATCACCGAGCGGAACTTGTCCGTAGCCACTGATGGTGGTCGGAAGTACTCTACTGGTGGCCAACGCCGAATGAGCCAGTGGGAGGCCATGGTTATCGCCAAGGAGGGAGGCGTTGAAATCGACGAAGAGATTGAACTGCTGGAAATTGAACTGAGAGAAAACCCCATACCGAAGAGTTTCTTTTCGCCCGTCATCAATTTTAAGAACCCTGCCCATTTCACCTGGTTGCTTGTTGGCTTTGCGTCCATGGGCGGATTGCTGTCTGGCATTGATCAGTCCCTTATCAGTGGTGCCAACCTTTACATGCCGGCAAGTCTGCATCTCGATACCTCGCAGGTCTCCCTTGTGGCTTCTGGTGTACCTCTCGGTGCCATTGGAGGCGCTCTCCTTCTTGGTCCCACGAACGAGGCAGTGGGCCGTAGAATGGCCATTATCATCTCCCTGGTTCTCTACACCGTTGGCGCGGCACTAGAGGCGGGTGCAATCAGTTTCGGCATGATTGTCGCCGGTCGAGTCATCTTGGGCTTAGGCGTCGGTCTCGAGGGTGGTACAGGTATGTACGCCTATATAGCGAGCTTCCTACCTCGCTAGATAAAGTAGTTCTACATCTCATCTATTCGATACAGTACCAGTGTATGTCGCCGAGTCTGTGGCCAGGAAGTATCGTGGCAATCTTGTCTCGCTGTACCAATTCAATATTGCTTTGGGGGAAGTCTTCGGCTATGTCGTTGCAGCCATCTTCGTCAACGTCAAGGCAAGTTCCATTACATGACCCTATAGAGGCTGTCCGCTGATCTTTCCCTCAGAGTGGTAGCTGGCGATACATGCTAGGCTCCTCCCTCGTCTTCTCAACCATAATGCTCACAGGAATGTTCTTCATGCCAGAATCTCCTCGCTTCCTCATGCACAAAGGTCGGACCCTCGAAGCCTTCAACGTTTGGAAGCGGATACGTGGCACTGAGCTCCAGGAAAATCGTGAGGAGTTCTTCGTCATGAAACAGACTTTGCTCGAAGAGGTGAACAGTACCGCCAGTCGTTCTGGCAGCTTCGCATGGCTGGACTTCTTCACTGTGCCAAGAGCCCGGCGATCCATCATCTATGCCAACATCATGATCTTTCTGGGTCAATTCACAGGGATCAACGCTATTATGTACTATATGGCGACTTTAATGAGCCAGGTTGGCTTCGACTCCAAACAATCCGTTTTCATGTCTCTCGTCGGTGGCGCAAGTCTCCTTCTTGGGACGATACCCGCCATCTTCTATATGGAACGATTTGGTCGCCGTTTTTGGGCGTGTGCTATGCTGCCAGGCTTCTTCATCGGTCTTCTAATCATTGGCTGCAGCTACCTCATCGACAGTAAAACCAACGTTGGAGGTGCGGAAGGCTGCTATATCACCGGTCTGATCCTCTACGAGGGTTTCTTTGGTTCGTATGCTTGCCTGACCTGGGTACTTCCTGCCGAGGTCTATCCAACCTACCTCAGATCGTACGGCATGGAAACATCTGATGTGACTCTCTTCTTCTGCTCTTGGCTGGTAACCTATTTCTTCAGCGACATGGAAGCAGCCATGAGTCGTATCGGACTCACCTTAGGATTTTATGGCGGTATTGCAGTGGTGGGTTGGTTCTATCAATTACTGTTCATGCCAGAGACAAAGAATAAGACCTTGGAAGAGATTGATATCTTGTTCAGTCAGCCAACTAGCGAGTTGGTGAAGCAGAATTTGAAAGGAGTTGCCGAAAACCTGAGTGACTTGGCACATGGGCGTTGGGGCAGAGTGTTCAGGCCAAGCCCTGAGAGCGAGTTGCCAGAGGCGCACAGAGATAGCGTAGTGGGACCAATGTCAAACAAGGTGCAGGGTTAGGAGGTGTGACGATGATTATTGATGGAACAGTGGGACGGTTTTTGGAACAGTAGGAACACCTTCCGGTTTCAGCGTGATCTCCACATGTCGTTCTCGTTCCTTATGTATATACTTATGAATCAGCGAAACGGTCCCTTTCTCCCTTTGACTCGAGGTATTTACCTTGACCTAGGTCATTACTCTTTCGTCAAAGCCTTCTTGCCAACAGTAAGTCCGTACCGAATGTCACGTGGCGAAGGGGCAGTGAGGCACAGGTATGGAAGTATTCGTTCGACGGAGGTTAAGGTAACGTACAAGACGTCTTGCAAAGAGAAGAAAAGAGAGAAGGACGGAGCCTGAGGATATAACAAGTATGCCTCAGGCAGTAACACAGACGCAGCAACCACGTGAGGCCAAGCATAAGGGGCAACGCCAAGCATGAGCAACACAAATGTAACCCTCCCAATCCAACTTGAGGTCGAACCGTGACGGCAACTCGATTGTAAAAGGTGATCACATAGCGTTGGATATTTTCAGAGCGGAATCGATTTCGACGACGACTGCCAAATGGCACGCGTTAGCAAGAGCTCGCTGTATTTGAGACCCGCGGGAGAATGCAAGAAATTACTCCTCTCTTTACATTTGTCAACGGTCAATGAGGAATGGGGATAGGTCAGGAAATGAACGACTTGGATTGCGGAAGGGACCTACAGCCATCGAGAACGTGGAGATCGATGTTCGATAATGGATGCGGAGCAATGACCTCCGACTCCTGCCTCTTGAAAGAGCGCAGCACTCCTTGCTACAAGACCGCAACAATTTCAGATGCAATGAAATGGGCGGAGACACATCGATGAAAAGGGAATTAACGTTGAAGAGACGATTCAGAAGCCATCATCACGCTGCTGGATCTGTATCGCCGAGCAGATGTCATGGCGGCAGCTGATCGCTATCACGAGTTTTTGCTAGACAGGGGCATGGCAAGTGACAAGGACGAGAGTACCTAGGTGCTTGATGATTGGAATAGGCAAAGAAAGAGCCGGCATTACGTATGATCCAGATATGGAAGCTATGAAAATCATGTCTTCATGCTATCAAATCATTAGGTATCCTGTCGTCTCATTGTACTTGCTCGGAGTATCGTGCCAACCATGTAGCAGCGATCGATAGCATCTGAGTGCTCGTCATGATAAGACTTAGCTACTTTACCATTTTCATTAACATGCCAGGGGCACGTTGCCTGCGCATGATTCAACTGTTAGCAGCGTGCCCTCACTGCACCAATCCCAATTGTGGTACACTAGGCGAGACTCACATGGCCATCATTCCAACCTGCTTGATCCTCTTGAGAATGTTCGCATTCAATGCCTTGTTCTTCTCCACATTGTCTGGATTGTTGAAGCGGTCGCCGCCAAATTTCTTCTCAATTCTGTCCAGCCCTGGTAGTCAGGTTAGAAAGATATCGTGTGCACTGCGACGGTCAGTAGCAGGGATTCTGTTTTTCTACTAGAATCGCGAGAATTGCCACGGGAAATAAAGTCTCAAATTGTCCAAAGTAGTCTGGTAGATTATCATTATATTTAGTGATGGTGTCACGATCATCCACCTCAGCTGCCTGGCCCACGCCTCCATTCATCTGCTGCTGGCCTGCACCTTGGGCATAGTTGCTGTTGCCCATCTGTTGCTGGCCGGCACCATGAATGTTATTGCCATTGCCCATCTCGTGTTGCTGCTGGCCACCGAAGAAATGGCTGTTCTGCTGATTCATCTGCTGGGACCCTCCTTGACCCAAGCTATTGTTGCCCATGTGCTGCTGGCCACCGTACATGCCACTGCCCTGCTCATTGTAGCTCTGCTGCGGATAGCTGTGAGTCTCTGAGTGCATCTCTTGTCCTAGACCTTGAGACTGGCCGTCGTGACCTTCCATGTGCGTATTCTCCGCTTGCGCCATTGTCGGCTCATCGTAGTAAGATGATGCTGCCATGGATGCGTAAGTGTAGACTTTGCTTTACAACATGCGTGGTGTGAGACGTGAGTACCTGATCTGGAGGAAAACAAATGACGAAATGATGTCACTATGTCACTAAATGTGGTGTGGCAAATGAAATTCGAAGAAAAGAAGCTGGAATGCCACGATTGGTCTAGACTCTTCACTAAGTTCACTTGAAGCCACGGGACATCCGAATGAGGTCTAGCGGCAAGCGGGCCGCTCAAGAAATAGACTGAACCCCTGTTACCCCGCGGACCCTTGTCGAGCCTGTTTTGGGGCGAGTGCGTCATTCTGAACACCAAGTTTTTGGGGATGGCTGGGTATCTCGTATTTCGTCCCATCGCCAGCAATTATGGTATAAACCATTCAGCCCTTCCCACGGGAAGGAAGGCTTGACTGCTAGACAGAAGGAACATTGTCCATCTATCTTTCAAGCCATTCATCCTCATCAATAATAATAACATCAATAATAATACGAGGGAGGCTGAGCTTCGTATAGGAAACCCCACACGGAGAATCGGCGAGGCTTACGAACTTTTGGTGGCAAAAGGATCATTACTTATTTGTTTAAATGTTTCCATTTATTCAATCTACACTTTGAAACCACCGCCATCTCCTCAACCCATTGATCATTCTGTGCATCACGACTGTCGTTACTGTGCCTGAAGACTCCATCGGTCTTCCTCATTCGCTTGGTTCAGGGAGGCGTCGTCCGTTACCCCATCTACCCCCTATTTGCAGCAGCATTCGGCCATCTCGAGATGCAAAGCCTTTGGACCTTGTCCTTATTTCTTTCACCGGTCTTTGCTGCGATCTTAGTACCGCGACAGAACTCATCTGTCGCCTGTAACAATTCACCAGAACTCTGTTCAAGGTCATATTCGAACATCACACAGCTTGGCGCTCACGACAGCCCGTTCCTTGTAAATTCAACCTCCAACGCAGAGACCATCACATTCGCTCAAGCTGGAAACCAGAATGTCAACAGCACGGCCCAGCTGAGTGCTGGCGTTCGACTCTTGACGGCACAAGTCCATAACAACAATGGATCTTGGCACCTTTGCCACACTAGCTGTAGTTTGCTCGATGCCGGAACCCTGAGCGCCTGGCTATCAGAAATCAAAATTTGGATGGACGCCAATCCCCATGATGTGGTTACAATTTTGTTGGTTAATTCTGACAATGCGTCAGCCGAGGACTTGAACGCACAATTCGAAGCTGCAAACATTACCTCCTATGCTTATACGCCGCCATCAACCACAACAGCTTTGGAAACATGGCCAACGCTACAGGATCTGATCTCGAATTCTACCCGGCTTGTCACTTTCGTGGCATCCTTGGCTCCGTCCTCGAATGCAGTGGCGCCCTATCTTCTGGACGAATTTACCTTCGTCTTCGAAAACCCATACAATGTCACCAGTCTTTCGAATTTCTCCTGTGTGGCAGACAGGCCACCAACAGTTCAAGGCCAGACCGCAATAGCTGTGTCGTCAGGACGTCTGCCTCTTGTGAACCACTTCCTGGACACGAATGCTGGCATTGCTGGCGTTGACATACCTGACACGTCTAATATCACGACGACGAACGCCCAGATGGGTACCGGCAGCTTGGGACAGGTAGCGAGCGACTGTTCGGCAGCATATGGAAAGGCGCCTGCATTCTTGCTGGTGGATTTTTTCGACGAAGGGGCTGCCATCAACGTAGTCAACAGTTTGAACGGGATCCAAGCGTCCACTGTGGGACAGAAACAGCCAGCTACGACAGCCATATCAAGTAGCAGTGCTGCTGGCCAGCAATCGGGAGGTATCTGCTACCTCTGGCTTGGTATCTTGATGACCTCAGGGTTGGTATGGGTGATATAAAATGCGACTCTTGCATTGGGCACGAAGATTTCGATTGAATGATATATGATATTTGCATAGCATGGGAGACATTATATTCAGGGATGAATTTGCATAGCGAGGCGCGTTCTTGTTAGCATTTACACCATGGCATTAGTCATAATAGGTCACATCATGAAACGGGACTTTGCCGTTATCCTTTCCTCTTGGTCATGACTTTACATCCGTAGCTAGGATGTCGTTTACAGCGGTCACCTTCTCACTGAAAGTCTGCTTTTTATCCGTCCTATCCACCCATCAGTTCACGTAGTGCCATCCAAACAAATCACTGGGCTGAAGAGTAGAGATTACGTACCTTGACCCAACTCGTATATCAGTCTGTATCCTCATCACACCCTTCTTGTGTAGCATAACGTGAGCTTGGCCAATGACTCGCATCACGTCTTGCCACGATCCCTCTGGAAACCATGGTCGTCAGCCCTCGTCGAGGATATTGGACCTCAGAGTTTGGGCGAAATCCCAAGTCCACCTACCAATCGTCGTCCCCGCCGAATGCATCGAGTACGTCAAATTACTCTTTTGCATTAAGCGCTGCACATCTGCCACCTCTTGGGATACTGAGGCAGTAGGAGTTCCGATCTGAACTGGGGCTTAGTTGCATAGGTGATAGCCTCGCAATGGCGGCTGCTCCACCCAGAGTTTTAAGTGAGGACATACGGGGATGAGACAGAAATCTGCAACGCAGTTCTCAGGCGTACCTAACTTGCTTATATCAAGACCCTCGGATGACATGACTATATGCTTTGGATTTGTCGATACACGCTGTCGTGAAGTATGGCAGATTGTCGTGTTTGTTGGTCTTGAACGTCGCGAGAAGTACTTAATTCCGAAGTCACCGATATCATAGAACTAGCAGGAAAAGTTGGACCAATAAGAATGCTTTATAATGCCAAGCCTGACAGTTTCAATTCTTGCAGAAACACCATCAATCAACAATCGCGTTTTGTTCAACATGCCTCACCTTTCCTACTGTCTCCTTGTATAAATTAATCAAGGTTTTCCTCATCGGTGGCTGCCTGCTTTGGTTATTAGCTGTACACTATTCATACTCAGACTCGCTCTGACACTCGCTCTCGTTCTCGCCCTCGCCCGAGTCTTCGCTTGTCCCTTCTCATCACGCCGGCAACGCCTTGCTCCGAGTTTTTGCATTGAGTTTTTGTTGTTGAACTTTCGATTCATTATCGGTCCTGTTTAAGAATAGTAGCTTTTACCGCTCTCATTCCTTGACGATAAGGTACTCCCACTCTCGGCATATTATTCCTTAGGCAACAAGTACAGATTTCTCTGTTCTGGACTACGCCCTTCGGCAAGCCTGCTACCATACCCGACTCTTTGATCTTTGGATATTAGAGCTTCCGCCATTAGGAGCCTAGCTGTCTTGTCTCGCTACTAACCTCCATTTCTTAACCACTACCGTCTTTATCTTTAAGCCGGGACTCTCAGGTTGCCATCAACAATTCCACAGATATCCGAACATCAAGTATATAAACCATGCTTACACTCGGACTTTCTGACGCTCGACTTCTCTACTTAGCAGAAGGAGCGGCCAACATAGTCTACAGGATACACTCTGCCAGCTCAGCGATTGGTGCAGATCTAGAATCTGAAAATACTACCTATGGCCCACTAACGCCTCCTCCAACAGAGATAGAACCAATGTACCTAAATCCAGCTTTAGAAGGCAAGCTCGTTCGCCTTCGAAAGAACCTTTCGACTACCGTGCCCGTTTCTGAATCGTATGCACATTATGAGAGTGTCATGCGACCACTCTTTTCAGAGGATGACCTCGTGCAGGCAACACTCTTCCATCCTTCCCGAGACTTATTGAGAGAATGTAACGCCGACCTTCGTGAGATGGAAAGGATCGGGTCTAGGCCTGTAAAGCGTCATGGTTTGTATCTGGCTGAAGATGAGCGTCATGGCTGCTTGATTACGGATATGTCGTGGATCTTCGATGATTCCTTTGAATGCTATGAGTTCAAGCCGAAATGGCTTGTACAATCACCGTCTGCGCCGACAGGGTCCAAGAGATGCCGCACTTGTGCAGTCAGAGCAATGAAGATTGCGACAGGAGGGATCTCTGACAAGTCACCATTTTGTCCGCTGGATCTAGTTTCGACTGATAAGGCCAGCGCGGCTAATACGATTCCCCATATACTTGGGTTGAAACCACAGAAACCTAACGACCTCAACGAGGCGCTGTCGCATACGCTACCGGTACGCATAACGGATTTCTTGTTCAAGAACCCACTTCTTCATCGTCTGAGACAAATGCAGCTGGATCTGGATCCCGTTGGGGTACTGCAGGCAGATCTAACGTCTTCCAATTTCCTAGCTGCTATGACATTGCGAGATTGTTCACTGTTCCTAAAGGTAAGCCTACTACTAGAGACCATGACAAAAGGCCGAACTAAAGGTATTTTACAGGTCCCAAGGAACAAAGCTGGGGCAATTGAAGCTCGGCTTGGCGATCTGGATCTGAAAAATCCAAACAAGGAGAAAGCAAGCTACTGGAGAAACTTAGAGACCACGCTCATCGACGATGGGTGGTACACAGCAACTGAGGAGAACAGCGTTGCGCGTGAAAATATTTGTCAGCTAGCCTGACGACTTGGACTGAGATTTGAAAACGTAGTCACTCTGCGTATCATGGGTATCTCGAAAAGGAACAAAAGAAAATCGACTATGCCACCTGCAGTCAACCGCTCCATGCTATGAATGACCGTAACAGAATTCCCAGCTCTGCTACTAGTCAGACGAATCCAGCTCAGTTGGCCCCTCTGAATGCCGGGTTTGAAGGCGGCTCCGAGGCTTTGAGCAAATATCCAAGCTCGGAGTCTTGTCTTAGCCAGTGGCGAAGCTCCGCGTAAAATCGCTGAACCTTCCTCGCTGTGGGAGGGAATGGTCAAATCGCTCCTGCCAATTCTCCGATGCTTCAATCCCTCTTCACCTCGAAGATCTCCCTTGACAGCTTTTGCACCGACTCATGCTCAATGGCCGCCAAAGCCTCCTTAATCTCTGTCAAAACGCTTTCGGGCACGCCCTTGTTCTTCCTCGAGTAAACATCGATCCCAGCAGGCGTAAACATCGTATTTGCAAAGAATGTAACTGCCCACTGATTTCCATCCTTCAAATCGCCCCACCCCAGCACCTCCCAATGACTGCTGGCAATCATCAACCACCCTTTACCCCTCCAGTCCCATGCCCCTGTATCTGGCCCGCTTGCCGTGTCAATGCCTCTGACAGTCTTGACTTTCTCCGAGGAGAGGGTCTGGTAGGATACGATGTCGTCAAGTTTATTTGTTGATGAGTGAGAGGGAGAGGGGGTTGAGGGTGGGAGCTCTTCATATGTGATGGTTACGTTGCGTTTCGACTTCCACATGGGCAGGGTGGAGTGCGTTACGTGCCATGTTCCGGACAGCCAGGAGGTGGTTGGAGATGGGAGTTTGGGCTGAGGGAGGTCGACAGCATTTGGGGCCCGAAGTCTAACAGACTGTGCCATGACAAGGGACGATGTGCTGAAGCAAGTGTGACTTATTAGTGCTCAAATGTGCCATCTATATTGGGGAATGGACTTGATCGGCTAGTACGGAGTGTGGAATGGTATACCCTGTATCCGGCAATTCTCTTTTACGCGGTCACGAGTACATTTAGAGCCCACACACTGCTTAGAGAAGCCCCCAAAGACCACTACTCACGTCCCGCAGTGTTACCTTAAAACCTGCGGATTTAGGTGAGCAAGGGCTGAGCTTCCGGGGGGTCTTCTAGGGTCCCCTCGGGTCCTCTAGGTTTCAGCCCTACAGATGGCCGGTCAGGTTGGCTGATGAGGGAATGAACCCTTCAGAGGAATACCACTCCAGGAGTCTAGGGCGCTGCCTGTGAGCTACTACCCATCGTTGTATCCGGAGAACACTAAAAATTGTCCTTATGGTGCAGTTCATCTTCTATGATTAAATGTCTGATCAATATCTGAAGTCAAAGCCAGTCGGCGCGCGATGAGGTGTGCATTGTATATCCTCTTAGCTTAGAAGCAACGAGCATTCTGTGACCTTCTCGGTGTCTCTTGATCAGGGGCATCGAGGATTGGATATGAGACTGTACTCAATGACAACTGATGGACAGCGGATTGGAGAAGCAGACAATTGCCGTTTGGAGATTTTGTGCTGTTGTTCCGTGCACGCAAGCCAGATATTTTACATCAGATACGCTGCAATGAAATTGGGATTGAAAGGTAATTCCACAGGCTGTCTTTGCTGGGGTTAATCAAGTTCGTCTGGAGATACTTTAATTGAGCAGCTTCAATAGAAGCAATGAAAAACTTTATGAGACTGTGAAGTCAGCGTTTACAAGAAGTTCGAGGATATAGTGACAATGACCTTTATTCCTCCAGAAATATAAAATCCTCACACAGTATCCTCTGAGAGAAGCTTTCGCAAATCCTTTATTTTGAATACCTAACAGGCTAAGCATCTTGGACTTATATTCGACTCTTCAGGTTCGAGCTTGTAAAAGTGTATTGGGCAACGACAGATCCGGTATTCTTCAAATGGAGGTGGTACACAAGATCAATCAGGACATATCTACTGACAACGATCGACTACCCGCACTCTTGTGGAGCGGTTTGTCGAGGTCAGTGCTTTAAAAATCGCAAAATATTGATCAGAGATCGAATTATGTTTGGGTATCAGATTTGAGGACACCCGAAGCGCTCTTCCAGATGACAGGACTACCATTCTTGCTAGCTTGCTTGATGTTGATCGGTAAGTGAATGATATATTTGCGATATACTCCACAGTCAGCTGACCACGGGTTTTTGACCACCAGCTTCGAAGATACAGATTGTCAGCCAGCTAAGCCTCAACACGGATGTGCTATGAAAAGAGAATGAACGGCAGGAAGTGACGAGAGAATTGTCGTTGAAGCATTGCCCAGCTTGCCATGATCTGTGATACTTTGGGCACAATGCGGTTCACGAGAATTTGCGCGAGGATTAGACTGATCTTGGATGAGTTCTTCCTGAGGCTGCTATATAGAATGTACCTTTGGAGACGCTCGCAAACGGTTTTCTGACTGTGAAGCAGAGGATGACAGCGCTACCCTCATCTGTGAACAATGGATAAGCCACAAAAGTTCATTCTTCCACATTTAGCCTGGTACACTGAAGGTTAACTGAAGGTTATATCGGCTCGCACTATAAGCTGTAAGCCTTGAAGCATAGCTCGAAGAATTATAAATATCTCGGTGTATTCGCTCAAAATGCAAGTGCTTCGCTTACCAAATCTGCCAAAGAGATGACAAACATGCACGGAACTTCTTCCGCGTCTCGGATAGGGGAAAAGGTCAACATCACGTGCCGTACCTAACCTCAATCTTGAGTCTTGACGTGGGGCTGAGGTCACTGAATGAATGCTTCCAGAATTGATCACTCACAGATTGGCAATGAATGGCGAAGATAATTGGAGCCTAGTTCGAATAGTTCAAGGCAGTATATTCCCACCTCTTCCAATGGTACGGTAATGGGCAGGTAATCCAGTACGAAATATCATGCGCCGGATACTCACTGCAATCACAACATTACTCCTGCTCTTTCTAGCCATCAGCTTGCAAATCCCTGCAGTCCATCATATGGCGACTCAAGTGCTAAAGCAAGCGTCTCCACATCTACAGTCCGTCCGTACTTTACTTCCGCGCTATATATCACCCACGCTTCCCGCCCTCTTTAGAACTACGTCTTCCAACTGCAACTTCCAAACGCTCTCCCAATATTCCACCTCTGATCAGCAGCAAGACTCTTCTCCGTCAGCCTCAAAATCTATAATGGCAAACGCAAAGCCCTTTCTCTCTGCCGTGGAAAATCGTCGCACATTCTACCAAATTACCCATGAATCCACCATTTCTGATGCCCGCATCAAGGAGGTCGTCTCTCTTGCCGTGAAGCACACCCCCAGCTCCTTCAACTCGCAAACCACACGTGAGTCGCCTCCTTTGATAACCCATGCTCACTTTTTGCACTTGCTGGCGTCCCAAATATATTTCTAGCACAGTCTTGGGGGCTCTCATCCATGAGGTACTCCTGAGACTTGATTTGATACCCTTTTCTCGCCTTGAGAAATCAATGGCGATTCTGAAATGTAATCGCTGTGGCACCTTTAGAGGTTTGTCTTCTGTAATTAAGGCCCTTTTGGTACCTCAAAACACGTTACAGCGGAGGAACCATGCCTTTATATCCCAGGTCGTCTTCCGCGACATACTTTGTCACTCACCTGCTGGTGCTTGAGGATCAATGCTGAACCGAAGCGTGCCAGGTGCTGTCGTCGTCCTGAAAGAAAAACACAAGGAATTATGGGACATTATCTTGGAAATATATAAGGCGATGCTACCGACGGATAAATTCGAGCACGCAAAGGGCAGGATGGAAGGGTTCAAAGGTGGCTACGGAACGGTTCTTTGGTACGAAGATACCAGCAGGGTGCGAGAGTTCCAGGAGAAATTTAAGACCTACGAAGACAAGTTCCCACAATGGTCGGAGCAGACCAACGGCATGGCGCAATACATTGTGTGGGCTGCTCTTGAAGCTGAAGGAATGGGTGTGAATCTTCAGCATTATAACCCATTGATCGATACGCGTCTGGCGACTGAGTATGGTATTCCCGAGATATGGAGCCTGAAGAGTCAGATGGTATTTGGGAAGCCGACTGGACAACCGGGCGAGAAGACCTTTCAACCCATCGAGGAGAGGGTCAAGGTGTTTGAATGAAAGCTCATACTACCGCACGTAATATGAAGGATCCATTGTTAAGAGAGATGTCATTATAAGTGTACTTGCGATTCCTAAGGCACGCCCAGTTGTCGAAAGCTTTAACAGTCTTGGGTTCCAATTTAGCTGATTTGAGGATAGTAAAGCCTATCCTGCATTACGAAAGCCATGCAATGCCAGCTCATACGTTGTTAGTCATGGGCTTTGAGTCCAATTAATTGCTCGTGACGAACCTGCTGGCGCTCATGACCGTCACTTATCTTATAATCTGATCCGTTAACCACTGACTAAAATCCACCAGTCGCAGTTCTTCATGGTAACGAACAAGCCGGCTATGTGAGAAGCAAATGGGAGTTGTGTTTGCACTTTGCAAAGTTACTTCAGCGCCAAAAGCACACGTGCCAGTTGGATTGACTTTAAAGCGTTGTCCATGAGATAGAGTAGAATGAACATGGCGAGCTCCAATATGTTGCCTCTTGTTCATGCCCCAAACACCGCGCTATGCACCTCTGACCATGCAGATTGATCTTACAGCATCCCTTTCCTCCAGGCTCTGTTGGCCAGCGCCTCGATTTTTTCCGTCCCTACCACTCCCTTTACATCTCCATCTTCGATCGCCTCCACCACCGCCTCGGCTACCAGGTCCGCCTTCAGCGGCTTCTCCACTGCCGCTCCTGCAAGCCATGTCAATCTGCCTCCCAACGCTGAGTTCATCATGTTGCCCGCGCTACCAGCCAGTGCTATTGGCAGTGTAAACTTTCGTGATGAGTCGTAGAGAAAGCCTGGTCTGATAAAGAGACTTCGCATCTTGGGCAACGAAGAGGCTATCGTCGACTCGGCATCTCGTTTGGTGGTAATGTATCGTTTGGGTAGAATTGGTGTTCCTGCTGCTGCCGAGATAAAAACGAAGGAGGGCACGGAGTGGTGGTTAGCTTCTTGAGCGAGCGTGATGGCCGAGTCTCGGTTCATCAGCTCATATGTCAATTGTCCGTCTTTCTCTTGCGGCTCCAGGGCTTCCCCTTCTTTTCTGGTCAACGGGTTCTGACTCCCTCCCTTTGTAGCACTAAATGCCCTCGATAAGCCTGCCCAAGGCGACTCTTTTCCTGTGAGCACGCCCTTGTAGTCCGCTTCCAAAAGTACACCCATTGAATGTACGACTGCGTCTGCACCCCCAAGCATGGGTTTGTAGGTATCTGGTTTGAGGATGTCGGCTTTCTGCCAATTGACCGAGGAGGCCCATGATGGTGCGTTGGGTGAGGATGTCACTGCAGACCAGGTGGGCTCGCCAGAGCGGGAGATGGAGGTCACTTCCCATCCTCTTCCAACTGCGACTCTACATATTCGAGAACCTTGGTCACAGTCAGCCTAGACAAGGTATTCGTTCAGCGCTTGCTGTACCGAGAAAGCCGTTTCCTCCAGCGACTACAACCTTCTTCGCCATTTCTGAGTCTTGGTTCTCGACCTCACTAGAGCTGACAAAATTATAGATGAGGGGAAGGAATTCAACAGAGCAGACGAGGGATGTTAGGCTGGCTATTCATGATATGAGCAACTGAAAGCGCAGCGCAGGCTTGACACCAGCAGTGCAGCTCGGAAAGACCCTAGAACTAAAGGGCAGGTCAAGCGAGATCGACGCAGGGCTGCATCAGCCTCATCAGCCTCATCCGGCTCATCTACAATCTACAGTGAGGTTGCTGGAAATGCTACAGTATGGTGTCATTCTCTAGCCTTCTTGTTGCAACCAACTAATGCTGCATTTCCGAGAAGACCATGGTGCTAAGCAGCTTCTAAGCACTACTGATTCTGAAGAGGATCTGTACCTTGAGATTCATTCTCGTGGATTGAGGTTGCACCGGGCAAGCGAGATCCTGATTTGTTGGAAGCAGCCCCTTCGTCTTCCACTTCACTTTCTTAAGGATGCCAGCTGCGGCAGGTACTAAGCGCGTCAAGGTATGTTGTTCTTTCGTGGGTGACTGAATTGCCTTCTCTGTAGGCTCTCATTGTCTTCCCAAACTTCTGTTTTAGGGTTATCCCTTTTACTTGCACTGCTTATCTACACCATGCCTACGCCGAAATTTACTAAAGAGCGTGTCAAGGGTGTCCAGATCTACCGACCCTTTGGCAAGTGACTACCCATTCGGACGAGACCGGGATCAATCAGTAACACTGAGCTAACGCCCATCATAGTCTATGGTTCCATAGCTAAACCCATCGATCCCGCCAACCGCCCTGCAGGCATCAACCCAGAGCATACACACCAGTGGTCCGTCTACGTCCGTGGCGTTGATGGCGAAGACATATCCTACTGGCTCAAGAAAGTCCAATTCAAGCTTCACGAAACCTATGCTAATTCTAGCCGCATGATCGAAAATGCGCCCTTTGAAGTGACTGAATCCGGATGGGGTGAATTTGAGGTTCAATTGAAGCTCTACTTTGTGCCCGAATCCAACGAGAAGGCTCAGACGTTATGGCATGCATTGAAGTTGCACCCTTATGATGGGGATATTGAAGGTCAAAAGGAGCGGCGCGATACCATCGTCTCCCAGAATTATGAGGAGGTCATCTTCAACGAGCCCGTCGAGCCGTTCTATGAGATCTTGACTTCCGGTCTCCCACCTACAGGTCGAGGAAGTAAGGGTGCCAAAGGCTCCAAGCAATCGACGATTAAGCAGAAAGGAGAAAGAACCGCAGAGATACCCTATGCACCGAGTCCAGCGAATCCGTATTCTCAAAAGAGGGAAGGAGATGAATTGGATCGGCTGAAGGAGGCTATGAAGGTCGTGGAGGCGATGGCGAAGGAGGAGAGGGTCAAGTTGAGGAGGAAAGAGGAGGAGATGGACGGACTGAAGAAGGAAGTTGAACAGCGTTGAAGATAGGTGCCAAAATGAGCGGCGGTACTGGGATTGTCAGGGCTCTTACAGTCACGCAACGAAATAGGCCTGCTCGTTGGTGGGATTTGAGACTGGGCCAAATTTAGACTAATGTGCAGGTATTTCTTGTACCTATGTTGGCAAGCTGTCTCGACAACTGGCGTGCATTATTACTCAAGTATCTTGCGGCAAGCCCGAATGATATCTCGACGTTGGAGGGAGACACTGAGTGCATTGTAAGGTGCGGGATACCCATGATTATGTGAATCAATGAAGTCATGATCTCGTGAGAGCCCAAAATCTTTGTTCTGGTTCTTCTCATATCATCGTCCCCCGCTCGAAGCTGTCCCTGATTTCCGCAGTATACTGAACAAATATTAGCATTTCCCAAAGTCGTAGAGCTGTGATGAGAACTCACCTTGTTATAGAACCTTGCCAGCTTTTGGTTGAACTGCTTGTTCTTGTCGTTGATAAACGTGACATCCCCGTCATCATCTCCTTTACCCCTATCCCTTCGTTTCCGCAGCCTTGTCTCCTCCGCTTTCTTCAAATCATTCACCAATCTATCCACAGCCGCCCTCTCAGGTTTATTCTCAATAAACTCGGTACTATCGGCTGTGGAGTAGAAACTCCCATTCTTATCCACTGCCACAAGCTCTCCATCGTCTGTCTCGATAATCTCCAAACCGCCGTTCAGGGCCGCTCTTTGCACGGCTGCCGCCTTCTCTTTCTCATAACCCTCCATATCCGGCTTCATCTCCCTTAATTGTCTCTTGTAGATCTTTCTCGCATCCTGCGTGTAATCCTGAAACGCCACATCTTCCCTATGCTTCTCCTTCTTGTCCATCCGCTTGTCCCATCTTTCGCTCTCATCGATCGTCCAGTCCCAAGCTCGTTTTCGCTCAAAATCCTCGCCTTGAGCATCGGTGTCAGCCTTCAGAAGCTTATGGGAGGCGATGGCCTGTTTTCGGGAGAGGGAGGATAGGAGATTGGGATCAGTGGCTAGGCGTTGCGATTCGGCAGCGGCTTCTTTGAGGTTTTTGCGGGCGGAGCTCTGGGCACGGGCTTGGAGGGCTTTGAAGCGCTCAGCTCGCTCTTTATTCTTGTCTGTTGCCATGTCGTCTGGTTTGTCTGGTAGGGCTGTTGTGGTCTGCTCGGGTCCAGTTGTGCTGTCTACTAGCGATGATGCAAGTCCAGTTGCATGCTCTAGAGGAGCGGTCCCCTCAGCTTCTGAGACCAGCGAGATCTTGCGCTTTTTCGCGGGAGGCATGGCGAAAATTAGCCAAGAGTTGGGATACTAGGGTGAGCGGCAGAAACCGTTGACGGAAGAGGGTTGATAGTAAATCGTATACGAATGGACAGAAATGAAGTGTATTCGATTTCCTCCCAGCATAGATATTCTAGGGCTGTCAGTGAAGAACTAAGACTAGCGCGATATAGTGCCTTGGCTCGCAGGTTGCAGAAAAGCTGACACCCCGCTAAGTTTTGATCAGGCTGTAATTGTCCAACGATAGGTTTTTTTCCACAAATTTTGTATGTAAAAGATGTTCATATAGTAGTTCTTAGGGTTAGGGTTAGGGTTAGGGTTAGGGTTAGGGTTAGGGTTAGGGTTAGGGTTAGGG